>VZTG01006668.1:296965-402258 GCA_013397845.1 Melanocharis versteri | reverse complement strand
GGAAGGAGAGAACCGAACTCAGGAGTGACTAGATAGAAAAGCCTTTATTTATTTATATACAGAAGAGTTTTATACTCTAAGTTATAGAAAGCCATTGGATCTTAGCTGACCGCCCACCAGGGCTATTGACTAGATCCTGAAAACACACATTTCCTAAACAGACCTTCAGTCCTACAATAACAACGTGCAAAAACACCTCACAGGTGCAAGATAGAAGAATTATTTACAAAAGCTCTCTGGCTGTTTTGCAGCTAGCTCCGTGAGAAAGTGAGAATGCTCACGGACACAGGCAGACACTGAAAAATCTCTCTGCCACCAAGCTTTCAGCATCCACATTTGATTTTCTGGGTCTGCACACCCGGATCCCACCGGGCTGCTGCTGCCTCCAGCCGTCCTCTCCGGGAGAAGGGACGGGAAAAGAGCGAGACCTGGTCACGCCTCATCCATCTCCCGGCAGGGAGCTGCTGCCTGACCTGGTTTCCCATTTCCAGCTGACTCCAGGCTGTTGCTCCACAGACTGCAGGGAGTCTCCCACCAGCGGCTTCTCCACGGTCCTGCTCCTCACCCAGGGTCTGCAGGGATGGGCGGGGAAGCTGCAGGGCTCGTGGATCCAGGAATGTCGCAGGGCTCGTGGATCCGGGAATGTCGGGAGGAGTTCATGGGCGCCTTTGCGCTGCCCCACTTCGAGCTCGTGGCTCTCACTGAGCTTTGGCTGTGGGAAAGCACCTTAAATATCATCTCTTTAATCTGTTTCCACCCTCCCAGCCTTTCAGAGCTGTCTGCCAGGTGGTTCCACCCAGAAGGGCCTGGAAAGGGCCATTTCTCCGTCTTCCCGTCGGTTTTCCCAATTTCTCCCCGGGAAACGAGGCGGGAACACCTCCATTCCCAAACCCCGCTCGCTGCCAGTGGGGAAGAGGGAAGAAATCAGCTTTCCTGGGCTGCAGCTCCAGCACAGAGCCTGGATTCACCTCTGTGTGCAGGAAAGCCAACCGAGAGCTGAAGACAAAGAGCCCCCTCGACTTCGGGCGAGGCTCAGAGTGAGAAAAGTCTTCATGAAAAATGAAAGAGGAGCAGGCGGCTGCGAGGAGCGGCGGGGATGAGGCTCCCGGAGTTATCTGGGGCATGAAGAAACCCAGCAGGCCAGAAAAATGCGAGCGGAGAGCAGCGGAGGTGAAAACGCGGGGAAAAAAGCGAGGCTTTATGTTTAATTAATCGCCCCGTTTGCGTCTGAATGGCGGCGTCCTGCTGGGGACAGCGAGGGACGCGCCAGGCCCGGCTGTGCCACCAGCCCGTGGTGCCACATCCAGTTTTCCCTTTTCCCTGATTTTTTGGGATGGTCTAAATCAGCTTAATGCTGAGCATCCCCAGCAGCACCCACAGGAGGGGGCATTCCCAGAGCTGGAAGGGTTGGGACATCTGGGATTTTCCTGTCTTTGGCACCGGGAGGTGAATTTTGAAAGGGGGATGAAGAAAAACAGAAAAAAAAAAATCCCGAGCAAATTCTCCTGGAGCTGTCATTCCGTGGGTGACAGGTGAGCTCAGATGGAGGAACCACTTCTCTCTAAAAAAGAGTGACTCTTTCTAACAAAAAAATAGGAAATGGGGGTGATTTAACCCTGATTTTGACTGTTCCCAATGGAGAAATAGGAAATGGAGGTGATTTAACCCCAATTTTATGCTTTAACCAAACAAAGGGGAAATGGAGGGGGATTTAACCCCGATTTTGATGCTTTAACCAAACGAAGAGGAAATGGGGAGCGGTTTCTCTTTGCTTTGCTTTTCCCCCTCTGCACCTGGGGATTTCCTGCCCTGGCTTCACTCAGGTCCTTCGGGCTTCCTGTTCTGCTCTTGGAGCTTTCATTTCACCCACAAATCGTTTCCTGCTCTGAAGCTCCTTGCAACCCATCCCCTCCACCTCAGCTCCTCTGGGAAACCTCTGCTCTTCCCTTTCCCAAGGCGCTTTCCCAGCAGCTGCATGGGTGACGGGGGAATTTCAGGAAGCTTTCCCTGACATCTTGGAGTCTCTCAGGTTGTCTCTGGATGACAGGGGGGGTGATCCTGCTCTGCTGCTGACAGCTTTTCAATTCCAGCCTCGGGAAGTGCCGAGCTTCCTGAATTAACTCGTCCAGCAGCACGGAGCCCTCTATCACTCTGCCTTTCCATCATTCTCCTGGAGTTCAAGTGCAGCTCTAAATGAATTAGTGATGGAAGATGGGTGTGGGGAGGGAAATGCTGCTGGAGAGGCTGAAAACCTGACAGGGATGGAGGAACCAGGATGACCCGGGGAGGGCCTTCGCTCGAAGGGATGTGGTGGTGACAGAAGCATTTTAGCACTAAATTCCTTTTTATTTTGGGGGGGTCACAGCTGTGGAAGGAATTTTTAATAATTGGGGATGTGACTCCAAGCTCGTCAAATGTGTGGCTGAGCTGAGGGAGTAACTGGGAGGGAGTTGTCCAGGGGTTCATTGCTTTCAGCCCACAGATTCAACCACGAATTCCTCCTCCAAATTCCCAGTGCCTGTTGTAAATATTATTATAATCATCATCATTATTTATCATTATTTATTATTCATATTGTTATGGTTATTGTTATCGTTGTAGTTATTGTTATTGCTATTGTTATTATTATTGTATGGTTATGGTTATGTTTATGGTTATGTTTATGGTTATGGTTATTATTATTTTCCTGCAGTCTGTATTCTCCTTTCTCCCTGGTTCCCACTCAAATATTTGCAACACCTGAGGTTTATCTGTGGCCACGTGGTTTTTTCCCCTCCCCACGCGGCTCAGAGGCTGTGGAAGGACGGCTGGTGGTCTCCAAGGGTTCATCCAGGACCTACAGACCCTGGATTGCCGGGAATCCTGGTATTGATGGCTCTGCTGAGCGTGGAAAAGCATCCCAATAACATCTCCCGTGGCAGGGGTTGGAAGGAGAGAGGCTTTAAGGCCCCTTCTAACCCGACTTCCCGAGACCTGGGAGTCACAGAATTCCAGAGGGATTTGGGTTGGAAGGGACCTTAGAGCCCATCCCATTCCACCCCTGCCAGGGGCAGGGAACCTTCCACAGCCCAGGGAGCTCCCACGCTTCCAGGGACGGGGCAGCCACAGCTTCCATGGATCATCTCTCCATCCCGGTTGTGTTTTGCAGGAAGATCCCCTCTGCGTCCGAGATGTTGAGGGGACGCCGAGGGATTTCCTTCCCTCCTGGATCATCCATCTCTAGTTTAGCAAAGTCAGGCTGGCCAAAAGCCTGACCTGAGCGTGGCTTAGCGCTCGCAGCGGTGCTCACTCGGAGGCTGGACTTGATTTTGGAGCTCTTTTCGGAGCCTGTTCCGTGATTCCCTGGTGCTGCACGGACACGGCTCCCATGGGGAGCCCGGAGCTCTGGAGCTGCCTGCAGCAGCCCTGGGAGGCTGCAGAGCTCTGCTCTTGTCCAGCCTCCAGCCCGGCCGGACACAGCCAGGCCCATCTGGCCACGGGGACAAAGCTCCTCGACAGACATTTCCACCGGGGATTTAGAGATTGGATTTACTGAAAGAGGGATTATGGAGGGCTGGAGTCAGTGGGAATTTGTGCCTTTAGGGTGACATTAAGGTTTTGGGGAAGCACAGGTCCTCCCTCTCTGCTGTGGGGCTGGCAGAGCATCGTTACAGTTGGGATAATGAGGGTTTTTATTAGTGGGAATGTTCGAGAGGCTTTGGCAACACGCCTGGGGTTTCACAAACATGAGAATAAATGGGAGAAAGAGCAGCTTCCCAGTTTTACATCCAGAACAAATCAAGTACAGCGTGGCTGGGAGGAAAGATGCCAATACAGATCCGCTCTGATCCCTCATTATCTCACATTTCCTGCACACAAGGAGATCAGGCGCTCCCATCACACCTGAGAATTCCTTTAGCAGGTGAGCCTGCCTCCTCCAACTGCTTTGGCTCCTCAGGAGCTCAGAGCAGAAGATACCACCAGGATTTTCAGTCTTTTCCCCCTCATTTGCCATCCCGTGGGATAAGCTGATCACACTGATCTTAAACACTGGTGTATTTTTGCTCCCCTCCTGCTGGGAGGCAAAGAGAGAACCCGGTTCTCCTTCCTAGAATTCCCAGCCCGTGTTCCCGCCCCCATCGTTCCCCTTGTGCCATGCTGTCCTTTAGCTCAGGCAGCTCTCTGCCTCTCCAGATGTATTTTTAGGCGGCAGCCTCCTCTCCTTTCACCTTCCTGCCGGCAGGATGAGCGGGGTGACCTCTGCACATCCTCCTCTGCCGCTGCCAGCACACAGGGATCGGCTCCCCACTGCCAGAGGGCAGGGTCAGCTGGGATTTTGGGATGGAATTATTCCCTGGGAGGGTGGGGAGGCCCTGGCACAGATTCCCAGAGAAGCTGTGGCTGCCCCTGGATCCCTGGAAGTGTCCCAGGCTGGGCTGGACGGGGTTTAGAGCAGCCTGGGATAGTGGAAGGTGTTGGAACAAAATGGGCTTTGAGGTCCTTCCCAACCCAAACCATTCCATGATTCTCGGATTTTCTCCTCCCTTCACCAGGCCTGGAGCCTCTTCCTCGTCCCTTCCCGGCTGCTTGCATGCAGCCAGGCAGAATTATCCCTCTCATTCCTAAGCTGGCACCTCCTCACCAGCCGGAATTCAAACCAGGCTTTCCCTGGCACTGGCAGATGCTGACGCAGCAAATCCAGCCCGGCTAAAGCTCCAGCTGCCTTGACCAAAGCACCATGAATATTCATGAGGCGATTAATTAACGTCTCCCTGCTTTAATAGCTGCTCACCAGACACTCCCTAACCCCACGTGCCAGTTCCTCCCCGTTCTGTGCCATCCTAGGGGTTGGGACCCGGCTGGAAGTGTCACTTCAAGGAGTTTTGGAACAACCTCGCCAGGAGTGAATACGCTTGAGGAGTGCAGCGATCCCAATCAGCTCCCCGAGGCTGCGATGGTGATTAGTGCCCGTAATTAGAAATCCTCCAGAAGGACCAGGCTGTGCTGAAGAGCTGGGATGGTGCAGGAAGGGATTTCCAGCTGTGGGATATTCCAAGTTCAGCAGCCTCCATTGTTCTTCCCACTTACACGAAGCTTGGTGGCAAAACTGCACCTCCTGCGGCTGGAGATCCTCCAGAAGACAACATCCCTTGGGAACGGGGAGATGGAAACATTTAAAAGGATGGAAACAACACGGGAAGTGCCAAGGGTGTTTTTTCCCGGTCCATTCTCCTTCCCCTGCCAGGAAATGGGGCTGCTGGCTGATCCAGGTGATCCCACACTGCTCCCAGAGGGATTGCAGGGCTGAGGTTGTGGAAGCCTTTCTGGGGCTTCTCCAGGCATTCCCAGTCTGGAGGGAAGAGAGCTTTGGGATTTCAGCGGGATGGGGATTGCAGAGGCAATATCTGCAGTGGGAGTGGGGTGGGTGCTGAATTTATCCCAAATTCTCCCCTCCAGCTGCTCACCCTTTCCCACTCGGCACTTCTGAGCTCATTCCCACAGGACGCTGGAAGTGCCAACGCTCTGAATAATCCCCAAAAGCCACTAGAGGAGAGCGGGGACAGCAGCTCCTTCAAGGGCTGTTAAACACAGGGCTGTGCATCCCACCTCCAGCTCGGGGAGCTGCTGGATCGTGGGATGCTGGAGGCTGCCAGGGAATCCTGCAGGCACCAGAACTCCGGGCTTGACCTTGGAACGCTTTCGATCCCGAGCATCTGCCACCGGCCACTGTCAAAACTCATCACTCAGCCCCCAAAACTGCAGGCAAAGGTGAGGGGGTTTTATAATGTGGAATTAAAGGAGCAGCGCTGGGCCAGGACTGGTTGAACCTCGTTAATTGGTATGTTAATTACCTGTGGACATCTAGGCCAGCCTGGACTTTGAGCTGGACCTCCGGCAGCTTGGAGGAGAAGAAAACCTTCACCAGGTGCTTGTGGAAGCTGAACTGGCGCTGTCCCCTTTGTGAACGTCCCCTCGGGTGCAGTGGAAGGTAATTAACCAATTAATTAATTAATTAATGGCCTTGTCACACTCGGAGCACTCTGGGCTTTTTGCAGCGTCCCCGTCAGCGAAAGGTGAATAAATTCAGGCGGTGAAGGAGGGTGGTGGGACAGGGTGAGGTGGGAGCTGGAGAGGAGAGCAGCAGGAGCTGGGTTTGGGTGTCTGCAGGCCCAGCTACGGATTTATCCACTGCCCACGGACACACGGAGCCAGGCTGGGGATAAAACCAGGCTCTCCTATTTCCGGGAATCTCTGGGGCTGGTTTGGGGAGGTGAGCAAAGCGTTGGTAGCACCAGGGCAGGGGCCTGGTGACACTCCCTCACTGACAAATAAATCTATTTTATATATATTATTTATATGTGTATTTCACTCCGCAACAGAGGGCTTTCAGTCCACTTCACAGAAACACACGGGTTTGTTCTGGAGGCGACCTTAAGGACCATGGACAGGGACACCTTCCACAGTCCCAGGCTGCTCCAAGCCCCGTCCAACCCGGCCTTGGGACTTCCAGGGATCCAGGGGCAGCCGCAGCTTCCCTGGGAATCTGTGCCGGGGCCTCCCCAGCCTCATTACCAAACCCTTCTTCCTCGTGTCTAATTTAAATTCGAGGAGTTTTGAATTCACATCGAGGCGTTTCTTCACCTCTGGGATTTGTCCCAGCTTCGCGTGACACATCGGGGTGTCCCAGCGCACAATCCTGGGGAGGCGAGCAAGGGAAAACCCAACCCAACCCCGCCCCAATGTCTGTTTTATTCCTCTTACAAAGCCGAGCCTTTATCCCGCTCCATGGCCTTCTCAGAGCAGCTGGGCCGGGAGCTGCAGGGGCTGGAGGAGCCACGGAGCCACGGAGCTGCCTGGAAGGAGGGATGGAGCCTCTGGGCATCAGCAGCTCTTCCCTTCCACGTAGGAGCTTGATGTGGGAGAAATTCCAGGAGGAAACGCAGGGAAGGGTCTGACGGTGGGTGTGAGGTGCTCTGAGGGAGGGAAAGGGACAAAAGGGATCCCTGCAGAAGGAAAAGCAGCTTCCAGGGAGAAGGGAAAGGGGCGAAGATGAAGCAGATCTGGAAGGAGATTGAAAAGGAAAATACGAACCAATGGAAAGGGCCCAGGATGTTTCCAGAATCCCCTGGGAGGGTGGGGAGGCCCTGGCACAGGGTGCCCAGAGCAGCTGTGGCTGCCCCAGGATCCCTGGCAGTGCCCAAGGCCAGGCTGGAGCAGCCTGGGACAGTGTAAGGTGCTGGAACAGAATGGGCTTTAAGGTCCCTTCCCACCCAAACCATTCCAGGGTTCTGTGGTTTTCCGTAGATTTGGAAGGGAAAGGGAGAAAACGAAACCAAGGAGCTCAAAGATCCCCTGCACGAGGATCCTCCAGTGTCCCTGGCTCCCTTCCCTGAGTGGATGGAGCTGGATGGGCTTTAAGGTCCTTTCCAAACCCAACCGTTCCAAGATTTTTGCTTACTGAGCTTTACTGACTCCGTTGGATTTGCTGTGATTTATTGCATTTCTGCAGAGGAAATTTCTCCTTCAAGTTCTGGAACGAAAAGCCTGGGAAAGCTGCTTCGAGCATTTATCTTCTGCTGAAATATCTGGGATTTTATGAGTAGGTAACCAAGGAAAAAAGGGGAAAAAATAAGCCAAAGGAAGTATCCTAAACCATACAAGAAACCACAAACCCTAAATCCAACCTCCCTTAGCTGCAGAGTTTGCTGTATTCCCATCTATGACTTACCACACTTGGAAGTTAAACTGGAAGCCCAAACTCCTGAGGTTTGCTCCTGCCAGCTCCTGGCAAGGAGTTCAGGCACTTTGTGACTGTTCCCAGCTGTAAAACACCCTGGGAGAGCAACAAATACATCTTTATTAAGTTTTTTTTGAGATGAAAGGCGCCGTTGAATACATTATTTGAATGCTGTCTAATGAATAAATGTGACTTCCTGCTAATACAAATTAATTAATGAACATTTCCATTTCCAAGCCTTAATCTCCGATATTAAATGTTATTAATCCCAGCAAGCTAGACCAGCACACGCATCCATTTAAACGTTTTCCCCACATCCCAGCGATAACACCTTTGGTTCCTCTCCCATATTAACCACCCTCCTCCAACCCAGCTGTTCTGGGAACCACAAAAATCCCTGCACTGGCAGCAAGGAAAAGCTGATTTCTCCAAAGGGAAGGACGGCACGGCCGGGACACCGGGAGGCCAAAGGCTCTGATTTGGACATTGATATTCCCGCAGAATTCCAAGATCCCAGCACACGTGGCGCTGCAGGCAGCTCCCAGCAGCTCTGGTTGTATCCCTGTTCCCGGAGCTGGAGCCTCTGGAGAGCCCTTCCAGCAGCGCTGTCCCATCGGTGCCACCGCGGATGCTCCGAGGGGTGACAGCCCGGAGGGGTGGCAGGAACAGCCCTGGGGGAGGCTTCTGGCTCTAATTAAAGAGCGATTAATAAATGGGAAGAGCTGGTGGGGTGGGATGGGGTCCCTGGGTGTGGTGGGGAAGCGGAATTCCGGGAGTGGGGCTGGGCAGGTTGGGAGCAGCCCTGCGGCTTTTGGAGAGGAGTGTCCATGTTGGAGAGGCTGGGAGAGCTGGGGGTGCTCACCTGGAGAGGAGAAGGATCCAGGGAGAGCTCAGAGCCCATTCCAGGGCCTAAAGGGGCCCCAGGAGAGGGGCTGGGGACAAGGGATGGAAGGACAGGACACAGGGAATGGCTTCCCACTGCCAGAGGGCGGGGATGGATGGGATATTGGGAAGGAATTGTTCCCTATGAGGGTGGGGAGGCCCTGGAATGGATTCCTCAGAGAAGCTGTGGCTGCCCCTGGATCCCTGGAGGTGTTCCAGATCACGTTGGACTGGGCTTGGAGCACTCTGGGATAGCAGAAGGTGTCCCTGCCCACGGCAGGGGTGGAATGAGGTGATTTTTTGGTCTCCCTCAACCCAAAGCATTCTGTGATTTTATGATTCTGTAAAGCCTGGTCCGTATTTCCTGCAAGATTCCTCAGACGCTTTTCCCTGCAGAGGGAAGCCTGTCCCTGAAGACAGAGGGAATTCACTGCAATATTTATGGGATGATTTCACACCGAGCTGGCTGTGGGGCTGTGCTGTCCCAAGGTGCTCATTTCCACCGAAATCGCTGGATCTGACTCAAAATATTCCAGTCAGGTGTTTCTGAAGATAAAAAGGGAAACTGATGTGTCTCCTCTGGAAATCTTTTACGGCCCACAAGTCACATTTTCCCTCAGCAAAACAAAGGGCTGTAATGGAAACTTCCAGGCCAGTTTGGCCCAGTTTGAAGGTCAGACTGGTGTGTTTTGTCCATCAGAGTCAGCACTTCCAGCTCTGCACCTCCTTCATCACCAGTGTCCAGATCCCCAGCCAGGGCACGGAGCCAGAGGAGGGGAATGGGGCTGGTGGCTCTCACTTTTGGGGTTCCTCCACCCAAAACACCCCCACCACCCTCTCCAGCTCCTCCTGCCCAGCGTCACTTCCCCTGGGAAAGACACTCAGCCACTGGGAAAACAGGGGACCTCAAAATCCTCGATCGGAGCAGGATGGGGAGTGCTGACACAAATACCTGCACAGGAGACCTGGAAAAAAGGGAGGAAGATTTCACCTGAACGATCCTAATGGCACCCAAATGGCCACCACTGGACCATTAATGGAAATAAAGTTGTTAAATTAGACAAAAGGTGGTGCAGGGCATGTGTGGCAGCCAGTCTGCCCGATCCCCTTCCCTAAGTGTTAAACTGTGATTTTCTTCCAGTATTTTATCCATCTTTAGTTCCTACACCAGTCCATAAAGCAGGAGCCATTAAACCCCAGGAGGAAACCCTTGGAAGGCTACAAGGTGTTCCTGACCCGGTATAAATCATCCCAAAGCGTCTGCCCGGTGCTGGGGTTGCTCCATGGGCAGGACGGGATGAGTTTTGCTGTCCTAGGATGTCCCTGCTCCGCTGCAGAGGGCGAGGACAGGTCTGGGACGGGCAGGAATCCCCTGGGGTTGTTCAGCCCATCCTTGACGCGAGCAGAACGCTGGAACAACGGCACAGCGGGAGGTTCGTGAGAAAACGGGGAATTTTTAGCAAGTTGTCCCCACAGAGGCTGAGGCACCTTCCCCGGGGCTGGCGGTGCCACAGCCGAGCTCTCTGTGCCATCCCCGCAGTCCTGGGGGCAGAGCAGGGGCACAGCGTCCCCCCTCGCTCTGCACGGGAAGGTGACCCGCTCCCAGCTCCAGGACACCGCTGGAATTCCCAGCCCGGCTCTCCAGGGTGCTGCACACGTGTCCTGCTGCAGGAGAAGGGCTCTCCCAGCTCCCGGAGCCTCCTGCTGGGATATTCCTGCAGGACTGGCTGCTCCCGGGCTGTTTTGCAGAGAGTTTGCTGAAGTTCTGCAGGAAACCCATCCAAGGTCTTTCCTGCTGTTTGCCCTGCCCGTGGATGGAGCCCAGGCTGAGAGGAAACCTGCCCGAAAACATCCCTCAAACCCGCTGTCAGATATCCCTCATCCCTGCTGGGAAACGTCCCAGTCCAGGTCTCCAGGCCACTTCCTTTCTCCTGATTATCCCAGTAATTTTTTTGGGTTAATTCCCTGCCCTCATAAAGGATTTTATACTGATTTCTTGCCTTGTGTGATGGGAGAGTTTCGAAGGCAACCTTAAGCAGTTTATAATTAATTGCAGGCCAGTAATTAAGTCCTTTCTCATTCTCCCATTCCCTTTTCCACAGGCTTGTGAAATTCTTTCCCATTTGCTGTTGGAAGATTTATTTTTCCTGGTTTTGCCACTTTCCAGCCAGTGAAATTGTAATGGAATAGTGGGAAAAAGATTAGGAAGCAGCTCCTTAATTTAGTCCCGGTCTTAGCAAGGCTGAGGTTGTGAGCAGGGCTGGCTCATCCCTCACCCCTGCTCGGCGAGGAGCTCACAAATCCTTCCCAAAGGGAAACCCCTGCAGGGAGCGGCTCTCTGGCAACCCAAACCATGCGCAGGATTTTCCCATTTTCCTGCTGCTTCCTCCCTGTGCCCATTTCTGGACTCAGACACAGCGCGGGCAGAACTCCAAAGCACTGGTGGGGAGCTTGTTCCCAGTCCGTTCTCATTCCCATTCCCATTCCTGTGCCCATTCCCATTCCCATACTCATTCCCATTCCCATTCCTGTGCCCATTCCCATTCCCATACTCATTCCCATTCCCATTCCTGTGCCCATTCCCATTCCCATACTCATTCCCATTCCCATTCCTGTGCCCATTCCCATTCCCATACTCATTCCCATTCCCATTCCTGTGCCCATTCCCATTCCCATACTCATTCCCATTCCCATTCCTGTGCCCATTCCCATTCCCATACTCATTCCCATTCCCATTCCTGTGCCCATTCCCATTCCCATACTCATTCCCATTCCCATTCCTGTGCCCATTCCCATTCCCATACTCATTCCCATTCCCATTCCTGTGCCCATTCCCATTCCCATACTCATTCCCATTCCCATTCCTGTGCCCATTCCCATTCCCATACTCATTCCCATTCCCATTCCTGTGCCCATTCCCATTCCCATACTCATTCCCATTCCCATTCCTGTGCCCATTCCCATTCCCATACTCATTCCCATTCCCATTCCTGTGCCCATTCCCATTCCCATACTCATTCCCATTCCCATTCCTGTGCCCATTCCCATTCCCATACTCATTCCCATTCCCATTCCTGTGCCCATTCCCATTCCCATACTCATTCCCATTCCCATTCCTGTGCCCATTCCCATTCCCATACTCATTCCCATTCCCATTCCTGTGCCCATTCCCATTCCCATCCCAGTTGCGTGCCAGCGCCTGGCAGACCCTGGCTCTTTTTTCACGGCTGCCTGGGCTGATCCATCCGACACTTCCCGAGCGGCTGCTTTGATGACTGAGCTGAGAGCATCTGGCTCTGCTAACTCAAACAGACGCTCCCTCCTTCCCGAGACCGCGGCCCTTCCGCTCTTTCCCTCTTCCCGAAGCGTCTCGCAGACGGAGCTCAGCTGGAATTATTTATGGGACCTGTTACTTCCAATTTGTTTCCAGTCGTTGCTGTCAAACATTTGTTGGCTTGGCTGGAGAATCAGCTCCGTGTCTCGTGCTACCTGAGCTCTGCTGTGGCTTCAAATCCTCCCTTTTCCAAGGGGAAGGATCATTTTATTGCTCCCAACAAGGTGCGTGGGATATGGGGGCACCTGGGTTTCCCAAAATCCTGGCATGGCCCTCTCCAGCTCTCCCAGTTTCCCTTCACCAAGAGAAGGAGCAAAGAGGCGTGAGTGATGCAGGAGCCCATTCCTGGTTCTTGGAAACAGCCCATATATTGGATAAAAGTCTCCAATACTTCATTAAACATTCCCCAATTCTTCATTTCGACTGAATTAGACACGGGAAGGGAACCGAGGGCAGCGATCAGGTGTCAGCCCCGATGCAGGAATCCACCTCGGGATGGCTCACCGTGGAATTTCTCCATCCCTTCCCAGCATTTCTCTGAGGGGGTGAAAGCCCGCCTGGCCCAGGGGGGGAAGGAGGAGGAGGTCAGCTTCCAGCTGGCCTACAGCAAGCAGGAACTCTGGAAAGTCATCGAAAAATATCCTGGCAAGGAAGTCAAAAGAGCCCTGGAGACTCTCCATAGGAAAATCCGCAAATATCTGTCCCCAGAGGAAAATCTTCTGCCGGTAACTGGAGCGGGATGGGTGTGACACTGGGATGGTTTGGGATTCGGGACTGCACTGCCTGTGTGCCTGCAGGGGCAGGGGAAGCACCTGAGGTCTGCTCTTCCAGGTGGTGTGGAAGGCCATGGAGCAGGAATTCTGGTTTTCCAGGTGGTGTGGCAGCCCGTGGAGCAGGAATTCTGGTTTTCCAGGTGGTGTGGCAGCCCGTGGAGCAGGAATTCTGGTTTTCCAGGTGGTGTGGCAGCCCGTGGAGCAGGAATTCTGGTTTTCCAGGTGGTGTGGCAGCCCGTGGAGCAGGAATTCTGGTTTTCCAGGTGATGTGTCAGCCCATGAGCAGGAATTCTGGTTTTCCAGGTGGTGTGGCAGCCCGTGGAGCAGGAATTCTGGTTTTCCAGGTGGTGTGGAAGGCCATGGAGCAGGAATTCTGGTTTTCCAGGTGGTGTGGAAGGCCATGGAGCAGGAGTTCATCCGGCAGTACGAGGAGTTTGAGGAGCTCCTCCAACGCTGCTNGGTGTGGCAGCCCATGGAGCAGGAGTTCATCTGGCAGTACGAGGAGCTCCTCCAACACTGCCATGCAGGAGCAGGGATTGCCCTGGATTTCACCATGGAGGACTTGCTGAGCTACTTCAACTCCATCACCATGTCCAACACGTAGGGAAATCCCTCCCTGGATGTTGGGAGCAGCTTAGGAATCCTTGTCTGCAGCCACACCTTTGAGAAGCTGAACACAAAACCATTCCCAAGTTGGATATTTGGGTTCCTACCCTGAACTTAATCCCAAAGTATCTCTGACTTGCTGGTCCTGGACTAAATCTCCCTTGGGGAATTCTTGGAGCCAAACCACAATTTCCCAGTTCCGAGAAACCATTTTACCCCTGGGAAATGACCCTCTGAGACTCAGATTTCCACCGAAGTGAGTGCCAGTTCCACACCTCCTCAGCAGATCATTCCCAATGGAAAAGCATCTTCTCTCCAGAGACTTTTTCCTTCTTTTCTGTGCTGGAATTTCGCAGTGAGTCTCTGCTAAACCAGGCAGTTAAAGCACATGGAGACACTCTGAGCGTGAGGTGTTCCCACATCCAGGTATCCCAACAGGCACCTCTGCTCCACAGCTCTCCACTAAAATCATCTGGCAGACGAAAGTCCAGAGCAGTAAATATTAATGGATTTATTGCTTTAAGCTCAGATTTACTCACATTTTAACTGGAGTGGAGAAATGTGCAGTCAATCCCTCAGGGAACTGCCTGCTTTTAACCCGTTTTCTTAGGAATCTTCCTACACCAACTCACCAATATATTGTCATTCTTTAAACGTTGTCTCTGTTTCTTGGAATGATCATGGGGCTCACGTGTTGTCCGTCACAACCTTCTCCCTAAACAACCGAGGAGTTTGAACTCTTTGATATTTGCCTCACAGGGCAAAGATTATTTTATTTATTTGGCGTGCTAGAAAATCGTCCTGCAGGCGAGATTCCCGGTCCATTGCCAGGGAGGTGGGAGGCTGCCGTGGCTGCTTGGACAGCCCCTCTTCTCCAGGGATATCCTTGTTTGTCCAGCGGGAGCTTTAAACCAGCACATAAACCCAGCTTTCCCTTGTAAGGGGAAAAATCCAGACTATTTTCCTGGGATTTTTCGAGCAGTTGGCCTTTGGGTCAAGGTCCACCTCGCATGGAGCGATGTTTAGATCTCTCATTTCCAATCTCGCTGTTCCCTCCCTTTGTCCCGTGACGCGGCTGCTCCCAGCAGGAAGAGGACGGTCACAGGGAGCCATCCAGCGCTGCATTCCCAGCTCTTCATCCCTCTGGAGGTAACAGGAATTTTGCAGCCGCGTTTCCTCTCAGTTTTTGGCTCGGGGGCTCACCTGGGAGGGGAGGGCAGCAGGTGGGAGCTGTAGGCTGGGACACGAAGATGCTGCGATTCGGGAGCACCCAGGAGGGCGCCCGGGTGAAGGGATTTGCAGAGGGATGCAGCCAGGCGGCTCCGAGGTTGTCGGACGCCAAACACCACCACGGAGGGGCAGGGACCCCTGTGGGTCCGTCAGTGCCTCCCCAGGGGCTCTGACAGGCTCAGGTGCCGCCAGGTGCAGCCCGGAGCCCGAGGCTCCTGCAGGGAGGAGGATTTATTGCTTCTGTGCTTGTGCCACCTGCAGGACAAAGGGAAACCCGGGCCATTCCCACTCAGCCCTCGGCTCCCTGGGCCATTTCCCGTTTCCCCGCACATCTGGATGCTCCTAACTTCCATATTCCCTGCTTTTCCACGCCGGTTCCCAGCCCTGAGAGCATGGCCTGGAAGGAGGAGGGCACGAGCCAGCCCTCGTGTTTCATCCAGCGCCTGGACCACCTTGTGCTGACTGTGAAGAGCGTTGAGGACACTGTGGCCTTCTACTCCAAAGTCCTGGGCATGGAGGTGGTGACTTTCAAGGTAACCCCAACCTGGGTGAGCAGGACTCCACCGGGTCCCACCGGGGTTTCCAGGGCTGCTGGGAGGAGCGGGTGCTGGAGATTTACAGCCCGGGAAATCTCCCTTTCTTTGGCCTTTTCCTTTGGGAGCAGGGGAATCGCAAAGCTTTGCGTTTTGGCCACCAGAAGTTCAACCTGCACGAGGCAGGGCGGGAGTTTGAGCCCAAGGCTCGGCGCCCCGTGCCCGGCTCCGCGGATTTCTGCCTCATCGCAGCAGTGCCCCTGGAGAAGCTGCTGCAGCATCTGGAGGTGACGCAGGCCCAGAGCGTCCCCAGGGCGGTGTCATCCCAGGAGACACGAGCCCAGAGCCTCTGGACGGCGCTTCCCTGGGGAATGCCGGGGTTGTCCCATCTGACAGCTCCTGTTTTGGGGGCTGGGGGCAGAGGGCGCGATGATGACGTGGCCATCAAGGCCCTGCTCTCCTGTGTCCTCCAGGCCTGTGGGGTGCCCATTGAGGAAGGTCCCGTGGCCAGGACTGGCGCTCTGGGCCCAATAACCTCCATCTACTTCCGAGACCCCGACGAGAACCTGGTTGAGGTTTCCAGGTACTGCACAGATGTGGCTGTGGACGCCGTGGAGGAGCCGTGACCAAGCCCACGCTCTGCCTGTGTCCCAGCAGGAGATGGGATGCTTGGCCAGGTTTGGCTGGCCCTTTTACAGGTCCAAGCTTTAGTTGTGTAAACCTGGGACGAGCCTCAAATCCCAGCCACAGAGCAGGGCCGCAAGGACGTTGTGGGTTTTCCCAAGGCAGCTGCTCTGCTCTGGGTCTGAGTCCTGCTTTTTATACATCCTCTTCATGGAGACTCCATGGTCTTCTGGGGAGATCTGTCCTGCTGCTGCTGCTCTGCGATTGTCGGGACATTTTCCCTAATTCCTGCTATCCCTTTTGCTGCAGTCAAAGTTCTCATTCCTACACTGTCCACCCGTCACTCCTCTCCTTTTCAGAGTCACTTTTCCACAGTTGAAAATTTCTGTCTCCCTTCCTCTCATTCTCCTGCTTCTTGTCTCAAGCTGCCTGGTGCTGGTGGCTCTCCCACCAAGCCAGAGGCTTACATCCAGCTGTGACTGTCCAAACACACTCCTCGCTTGGGATTTAGGAATTTGGCCTCAGTGTGACACTCAAACACTCCTGAAACTGAAGCTCCAAGTTCCATCCTCACCTCTACATCAACAATTGTTAGGTTTCTGTCACCCAGCATTGGAAAAGGCAGGGGTGAGGTGCCTGCATGGAGGGCAGAGTGTCAGAAGTCCAGGAGTTCACCTGGATTCATGCAGGGGTTGAGGATGGTCTGACACAGAGGAGCCTGATGGCACCTGGTTATTTGCGGGACTGCCCTAAGTTTTCTTCTTTCTTCAGTTATTTAAAAAGCCATTTCAAAGTCATTTTAAAAAGTATAAAACAAGGAGGGATCTGGGAGTTCTCAAGCAGAGCAGTTCCCCGGCTGGCCACACCGAGGTAGCACAGATATCCTCAAGGGAACTGCGCTGAAAAGGAGGGAGGACTCTTCTGACCTCTACAGTCCAAATCCTCTATAAAATCGAAACAATCTCTGAATCGTGCTTATTTCTTCCTCGCTGGAATTCTGTGGGAAATCCAACATTCTTCATGGTGCAAAAAAAGGCAAAGTCACGAAATACTCAGTGCTTTGGACGATGGGCGGGGATGAGCTGCTTTCCATTGAGCCCTTTGTGGGAACTAAAGACAGGAATGTCATGGGAGAAAGCCACGGGCATCTCCTCACCTTTACCTCGTGAATGGGGATCCGGGAAGGGATTCCAGGGAGGGATCCCGGGGAGGGACCCTCGGCAGCGGAGTCCCTTCGCCCCGGCTCCCGCGGAGCATCCGCCGGCTGCTCTCCAGGGTGCTGATGGCCCCCGGCCGTGTCCGGCTGCCGCGGGACCCCGCGGAGGGTCCTGCCCACGGGAGAGGGTTAATCCCCACAGGAGAAGGTCAAAGCCCACGCGAGAGGGTCAAAGCCCACGGGGGAGGGCCAAAGCCCACGGGGGAGGGTCAATCCCTACGGGAGAGGGTCAAAGCCCACAGGGGAGGGTCAAAGCCCACGGGAGAAGGTTGATGCCCACGGGAGAGGGTGAAAGTCCACTGGAGGGGGTCAAAGCCCACGGGAGAAGGTTTTGTTGCCTCCACTGGAGCCCATCTCGGTTCTGTCGCACACATTGACCCCTCTAAGCGCTGAGCTGCTGGCTGGCCTGGAGGACACCAGCTCCGCGGCTTTCCCGTTCTCTGGAGTGTGAAACGTGCAATGACACTTTTGGGGATCTCACACCTGACCCGAACCACGGGAAGCTCAAAACTTGTCATGGAAACTTAGCAAGTGTTTGGAATGTGTGGCTGGTGGAGGAACTTCTCTTGCAGTGGTGGTGGTGAAGCACCGGAGGCTTTGCTGGCTGATGGTTGTTGTTGTCTCCAGGAAAAACCTCCTGTGGGGCTCCATGTTTTTCCCTGGAGAAATCACTGGCCACAGGCCAGCATTCCATCTGTCCCTGTCCCAGCCTCTGATGGGCTCCCTATCTACTGGAAAAGCCTCTGTATTGTGAGTATTCCAATTGAAACTGGTGGTTTACATAATGCAGCATTAAATCTTTATGCAGAAAATGAATTTAACTCCGTTCTTTATTCAGCAAGATCCATTGTGAATATCGGACAGTGGGACAGAATGGATTAACAGGTGGGAAAACAGTTTTCTTCTGGATGATTCATTCCCTGCACAAACCATGCCTAGCAAGAGAAAAGGAACTTCCTTCTTGTCTGCTCCCATTTCATCCCTCTTGAACCCTTATTCCCGCGGCAGATCCCACACTTTTCTCACGATCATATTGGAAAGGAGCCCTTTGGATCAACAATCCCAGTGTTTCACGTGGAGAAATGTTGAGTTCTCCACCTCACCGCTCAGGGAGGGTGCAGGGGAAGGAGCTTTTCAGGGAGTGGCTGCTCAGGAGCACGGATTTCATCCCAGCTGGGAAGATGAGTTAAGAGCCGAGTCTCAATGAGCTTCCCCTCCCCTCAGGGAAGGGAAACAGGAATTTCCCAACGGGAGTCACAGTGTGTGTGCCTAAATCACCTCCCAGAGATGCCCATGGGCCACCTGGTGAGCCAGCTCTGCACAGGTGCCCGGGAAAGCCGGGAAAGCCAGGAGGGATGGTGTGGGACAGCCCTGGGGTGGGCAGGGATCACCTCTCGGGGTGTAGGACTGATGTAGGATTCCTCACCTACCAACTGCCTTTCCTCCAAAAAAGACATCGGGGTCTCAGGGGTCCTCAAACCATCCTTTGTACACAGAGGAGTGGCAAACACTTCCCAAGGGCTGGAGAAACGGGAGGCTTTTACTAGAAAGGGAAATAATCCCTCTCTGCCAGAGAGTTCTGTGGGCAGGGCTGTTTGCAGCAAGGATGGACTTTTCCTGTGGCCAGTGGGACTGCCTGACCATGATCCCAAAAGTGGCCAGAGGAGCACTAAGAAAAGCACAGACTCTGCAGCTGAACTTCCTCCTCTTCCCAGGCATTCCGCCCAGAAAAAGCTCGGAATCCAGCTGTAAGGAATGCATAGGCACCGTTCCTTCTGGAGAACTGGATGATACCCCAGGATTCTCAGAGATTTCTGTGGGATTTTTTTTGTATTTGTGGTAGCCTTTCAGCTCCTCAGCCAGCATCAACCAGGAGTTGGAGTTCATCCTGTGTGCTAATCCAGACACACCTCCTGCCTCACGGGTTCCTGTGGGATTATCTACTGGAAGGGGTGGGAACTTCCCTGTCCTCGGGAATCAATAGGAAAGCACCAATGAAGAAAGAAATCGCAGTTTCACCAGGACAAGCCCCTCACCAAGCCCCCGTGCTGTCCCCTCACAGGCTGCAGGCCAGCTGGGAGCTGTCTGACAGGGTCTCCAGGTTGTCCACCAGAGTGATGATGGCTTCTATTTTCTCTTCGGGAAGCACGTGGGAGGCGTTGGATCGAAACTTCTTCAGCAGTGACTCTTTGCTCAGGGGCTTCCTCCAGTGCCCGTAGAAAGTGTCGCATTTGCCCGTCAGGACGTCCCCGCTGTGCAGGAGCAGGGCCACCTCTCCGTACATCTTGTCAAAGTTGGCCGCGTTGTCTTCGGGGTGCTCCACCACCACCTTGCCCAGCAGCTCCCTGAGCTCCTGCCGGTGGATGCTGCTCTCGGAGAAGGAGCCCAGGCCCACCTCGCCGTCCAGCAGGGCAGCGCAGGCGTTGAACTGGAAGGAGTGCCTCGCCTGGTGCTCCGAGCTGGGGAAGGGCCGGTTGATGTACTTGGACACCGGGATCTTCAGCACGATGGTGCGGATCAGAGAGGGGGAGAAGGACCCCGCGTAGTTGATGAAGAGGTTCCGGACGGACAGGGCAGCATCCACCACCCAGTGCATGCCCAGGTGGGCCGGGAACCGCTTGAAGGCGATGTCCTGCTTTTCCAGGAGGAACTCGTGCTGCTCGCCGGGTGCCGACAGCGGCTTGGGCTGGTAGACGCTGTAGAAGGCGCCGAAGCCGGAGCAGCCGGGGATATCATCCAGGATCAGGGGGTTGGCCTCCATGCCGCGGGCCGCCAGCAGAGCGGCCTCCAGGCCCAGGCGGGTGGCGTTGCCCACGTGCAGAGGCTTGGCCTGGGTGGCCGCGTTGGCCATGGGCGCCCCGGCGAGGGACGCGGCGATGCCCAGGGCGTGGCAGCACTGCGCCGAGCTCAGGGACAGCAGCTTGGCCGCGGCCGCGGCGCTGCCCAGGGTGCCCACCACCGAGGGAGGGTGGAACCTGCGTGGGGAGGGCAGGGATGAGCAGCCCTGGCTGCCCGGCACGGGCAAGGCCACAGCACCCCTCCCATGGAAAAGTTAATGGAAAAATTAATGGCAAACGAGGGGCCCATCAGCCAGTGGAACACCCTCATGGCTCTGGCGCGGGTGGGATTCACCTGACTCAAAATTCAACCATAAATTTTAACTAATAAATTAACTCTAAAGTCAGAGTTTTACCGGAGTTTAGTTTAACTCTAAATTTAGAGTCAATGAACGTAAATTAACTCTACAAACCGAGTTTCTACTTGAAACCTCCTCAGAAACACCAGGGTGAGCTCAGCACCTCCAGAAAGCAATTCGAACTTTCTCCAGGGGGTGCCATGGCTTGTGTCCACACAGCCAAACTTTCTATCCCTCAGACAAATAATTCAGCCTCAAATGCGGCCAAGGCAAAAGTTCCTGGATGATTCCATGGCTTGGATCACAGCAGGGCACTGCTGGTGGCAGCAGCTGGTCCAGAGGCTGTGCCCACCAATAAACCCTGCCTGGCCCTGGGATCCTGCCCTGGCTGGGTCAGGTGATGGCACTGCAGACTCCCTGGGAGTCCTCCTGAGGGTTATTTTTGGGGCAAAATCTCTGGAAATCACCAAAAACACCTGTGGTGCTATCCTCTCTGGCCTTTGGCTCTCAGTAAGGCTTTACCCTGGCATAAAGCTAAATTAAACTGGACTTAAACTGAGCTTAACCTAAACTTACATTGTAAAACCCAGACTCGCCAACCCTCTTCCTCCTCAGCGACGAGCAGGAACTTTACCTTTTGGGAATGTCGTGAGCCTCAGTGGAGAAGTGCATGAGCCTCCCTTGCACTTCCAGGCCCACGTTGAAGGCCAGCAGGAAATCCAGGCCGCTGGGTTTGGTGCTGGGAGGGAGCATCTGGGAAGCTGCCAGGAGAGCCGGCAGCACGGCCCCGGAGGGGTGGGTGGCAGGGTGCCAGGTGTCGTCAAAATCCATGGAATGGGTCTGCCAGGGAAACAGAGAGAAGGGTGTGCTGGTGGGCGTGAGGGAATGAGGGCTCCTCGCTGATATTCCTGAGGAAATTCTGCCAAAGCCTCCACTCAGCATCCCCATGGGGCGGTTCGGCTCCTCTAAAAGCCAGGAGATTCCCGGCTTTTGTCCCCCATCAGTGACCACTGTGTTTCCCGGAATGCTAATTCCTGCCACCACAGGGCACAGATTGCCCTGGAAGAGCCGGGAGCACAAACCCCCCTGGAAAAACCAGGAGAACCAGATTCCCCTGGAAGGGCTGTGAGCACAGATTCCCCTGGAAAAAACAGGAGAACAGATTCCCCTGGAGGAGTCGGGAGGACAAATTCCCTTGGAAGGGCTGTGGGCACAGATACCCGGGAAGATCCAGGAGCACAGATCCCCCAGGAAGATCCAGGAGCACAGATCCCCAGGAAGATCCAGGAGCACAGGTCTCCAGGAAGATCCAGAAGTACAGATCTCCGGGAAGATCCAGGAGCACAGATCCCCAGGAAGATCCAGGAGCACAGATCCCGGGGAAGATCCAGGAGCACAGATCCCCGGGAAGACCCAGCCTTACCGCCACGCCGTTGGTGAAGGCAGCCAGCGTCGGGGAGAGCTTCACTCCCGGCTTTCCATAGACCGAGCTCACGGCCACGGAGGAGTACAGCTCCTGTGGAAAGGAGGGGATGCCGGGGAGCCCTGGGGGGAGCGGGACGGCTCCAGCCCCCCCAGCCCCGGAGGTGGCGGTGCCGGGGCTGTCCCTACCCGGCAGTAGCGCAGGGCGATGTCGAAGACGCGCGTGGTGCTGCCCACGAGCCCCACGCCGATGCTGTCCAGGATCATCCTCTTGCTGCGCTGCCGCACGGTCGGCGACAGCTGCTCGGGCCGCGCCGCGTGGATGAACGAGGCGAAGCTGCTGGTCACCGTGTCCTCGGGAGCGCTCCGGGCCACCACTGCAGCGCCGGGACACCGGGAGGGGACAAGCACACGGTGAGCCCCGCGCCGGCAGCCGCGGCTCCGCGCCCGCGCCTGCCCGGGCCAGCTGGGTCGGTTTTGGGAGTCCTGCAAGGGCAGGGACTGGAATTCATCACCCCCATGGCTCCCCTCCAGCCTGGGGTGCTCTCTGATTCCGTACGTTCCAAACACAAAATTCCGTGTTCCAGGGATGCTCTGGGCACCTGCTGGGGCGGCTTCCCGAAGGTTCCGGTGAAGCGGCTTCAGAGCTCAGCCCCATCCCCTCACCTCGGGTTTCCAACAACCATTTTTTGGGAGGTGTCAAAATATAAATGACATCACTTTATCCAGAGGAAAGGCAGAACAGGAATGGACAGCAGAAATCCAAAACTTCCATAATGTTTTGGAAAGCAGGACTACACCCAAAGCCTGGATTTATCCAGGTGTTTCATCCTACAAGGTGCTGAAGTGTCTCAGCCACCAAAGCTCTTAAGTTCTATGCACTCCAAAGGATGCAAATCCTTAAAAATAAGTTAAAATTCTATGGAAAATACCCTGTTTGTGTGTGTTGTATGTTTTAATTTTAGTGACAAATTGTCTTGTTTAGATTATATATATCATTGTTATATATATTAATTTCTATATATAATTTTTATAATTCATATATTAACTCATAATTTATAAAATTATCTGTAATTCTAGAATTAGAATACAGAATATAATTAATAGAATTCTATTTATAATTCATAGAACTAAAATTGTTATGGCCTGTTATAATTTATATTATTAATTTGAGAGTGCACAGGAGAGCAGGAAAAATAAAATTCCAACATTTGCAGGATGGCAGATCCATACATTTACTTATGGATGGATGTGGGGCTGCAGACACTAATGCAGATAAAAGGTGAATTAATGTCCAAATTAAAGTAATCATAGGTTAAAAGAAAAAAAGCTTCTCTCCTAGAGGAGCCCGCAGCGGGAGCGGTGATGTCAGGGCTTGGAGAGGCTGCAGGAAAATCTGCTCCAATCACCAGCACCCAGAAAAGCTGGATCGGTTCCTTCCCGGCATCAAACGCTCTTTGTCACCTCAGCAGGCAGCGGGGTTTTTAACCCTTCAGCTAAAAGCATTCCAGGACTCCTGGGTTTTCCTCCTGGTATGGCAGGGCTTCAATAAAAAATCAAATTTGATCCAAGACCAAATAAATCCCTGTGGATTATTGTTATTTCTCTGATCCTCAAGTGTTCATTAAGCAACATTCCTCGCATTTATTGTATTAATAACTCATTTTAAAATAAATTAATAGGTATAATAGACTAAGAATATCTTTAAAAATAAGTTAATAAACTTAAACCTACAATAAACCTAAACTTACAATAAACCAAGAGTCCTTTTTAAAAGAAGATAATAAACTTATAATAAACTTAAAATAAACTTATACTAAACCAAGAACACTTTTAGAAAGAGATTAATAAGCATAATAGACTGAGAACACATTTTAAGATGAGTTAATAGACAAACTTAGACCAAGCTAAGAAACAAAATGGACCAAGTGTCTACACAGGGAAGTTGTGGTTAATTTATCCAAAGCTGGGCAGTGCTGGAGCCACAGAAAGAGACCCAAGAATCGCTCCAGGCAATGCCCAGAGCAGGATCAGGTGCAATAGGAAGCAGTGACAAGTGCAGGAGTTAAGGATCTGAGCCACCCTTTCAACATCTCACATTTGTGGTCAAAGAATTTGGAAAGTCTGGTTCTAAACCAGTTAAAGTTCTGGTTTAGCGCAGGACTAACAATCCACATTTTTACTCTCTGCTGCTTTTGTCCCGGTCCTTTATCCCCGAGGGCACAAAGCACCACAGGACCCCCAAACATTTGGGAGCTTTGCCTTCCAATAATTTCAGGATTTCTCTCGGCGTGCTCAGCCCAGCACCTTCTTTCCCAGTAATGCCGTGATTATTTAGGGGTGCCCGCTAGGAGAGGATGGGGAATGCTGAGAGATACAAACCGTGGGCAGCAGTTTTGTGGACTTGCCGAGAGCTCGCCAAGAACTTCTGGGATTTCTAGAGGAGAGACACACCGAGGGAATTTGTCACTGGAGCTGCTGGAAGGTTTCTGGGAGCAGTTTTCCTGCTTGTGCCTCTCATCGCGAGACACTCACAGATCAAACGAGCGCGTTAAAAGTAACAACATATTTAAAGGAGGGAAAAAATATTTTCCAGAGATGTGTCCAGCAGGGATGCCAAGAACATCCAGGGAAATAAAGCCACACAGTGGAAGGGGCAGCAGAACATTTCCAGCCCTGCCACGAGATCCTGCAGCGAGCGGGACCAGCTCGGAGTGGGCACAAGGAGCAAAACCCACGGAGCACATCCCAACAACAACAGCAATCCCCACGTGGCACGGCCCAGAGAAAGTTTGGGACACATGGAAGGAGCAGGACGGCAGGAAAAGGTCGGTAGCTGAATTAAGTGGCTGTGAAAACCATTGGAATTTGTTAATTTTGGGGCAGGTTCCCGTTTAATGCCACGCTCGGCTGGGCCAGCGGAGGAACCGCCCGGAAAGCGACATTTCCTCCTTAAAGTGCAAAAGGCGAGCTCGGGGATGGGGAGGGTTTGCCTGGAAGAGTTTTACCTGGAAGGTGGAGTAGACCATGCTGGTGGCTGCTTTTCCCAGTGCTTTCCCCGGCTCGGTGTGCTCGGCGCGAGGGATGCAGAGGTGTGTGGCTGGAAGGTGCTGGTGGCAGGGTTTATATCTGCGTCCAAAAGGCAATTTGCTTTCTGTTTTTGTGCAACTGAATTTCCAGGGGGATGACATCAGCCCCTGGGGAGCCAGAGGGTGGGGGGAATCCGAGAGGAGGGGTGGTTTGTCCCTGCTGGACAGAAGGGAACCCCCACCCTGGTTTCAGGAAATAAATAAAGATTTCAGACAATTACTGACAAGGTTCAAGGAAACTCCTGTCTCCAAAATGCCACAGGTGCCAATGGGTGAAGCAACCGGCTCCAGGCTCCTCCTCCCGAGGAGGACTATAAAAGTGGGATTTACCAGGAAATGAGAGGGACAAGAGCATCCTCCCATTGAGCCGAAGTGTCACCAAAGCAGGTAAATCCCGGCTGCAGAGGCAGAAGTGAGGCAGTGGTGGTTTTCTTGGATGCTTTTCTTGAATACCTTCAGTGTCTGGGTGTTTGGCTGAGTCTTTCCCGGCTCTCCTTCTCCTCCAGCTCTGCCAGGTCACTGAACTGGGAGTGCACCCTGGAGCTTCCAGGGAACACCGGGAGCCCTCGTTCCCAAAGCAGTGTTTGGGTTCTGGGGGAATGCCACGGCTCTTTGCTTTGTCCAGCAGTGGAACCTGGGCACGTTTATTATTTCGGGTGGAATAACAGCCTGGTGGGACACACCTGTATGTAAAATTGGATTTTTTACTAACCCCCACGCAGACCTTTGCTGTAGCAATGCATCCCTGGCAATCCTGTGCTGGTTTGCAGCAGAGGAGAGGCAGGGCTGTGATGTGAAATCCAGCTGTGTGTTGTGGCTGCGCACTGTTCCTCTTGCTGTGTGCTTATCCAAAATGAATTTTGTTCTCTTCCCGTGTTTATCTGGGCAGAGGCAGCGTTTCCTCAGAGCTCTGTAAATGTTTGTTATCACTAACAAGGTGGGATGGAAAACTGACGGCAAGATGCCGCTGGGGATGAGTGAGAACGGAATGGTTTGGTGTTTGCAGATGTGTCCCGCGGCGTGGGGAGCCTTGCTCCCGTCTCCCGGGGAGGGAATATCCGTGCCCTGGAATATTCCCGTTAATACTGATCACTGGGAAGCGGCACGGGCGGCGGCTCTGGGATGCGCGGAGGGATTCCTGCAAAGCCTGACAGCCCCGCGGGGATGGGATGAGATGGGAATGACCTTTCCCGGCAGGGGGTGAAGGGAGGTCGCCGTGAGGACGGCAGGGAGTGAAGGAAGCGGTGTCCAGAGCCTGCCCCATGTGGCTCAGAGGTCACCGGGGGACGAGAGCCGGGACGGAGGGAGGACCTCACACAACCCCCAGGGTGAGAAACGTCGGGGCCAAGCCGGGAAAGGAAGGAGGATGGAGGGGGCAGGATGAGGGAGGGTGTGGCTCTGGCTTTGCCCTCGCTGCACGAGGGATTTGAGCGAGGGAAGGGTCATCCCGGGCTGCCCCATCCCTCCGGGAGCTGCAGCTCCCTGGCAGCACCCTGGGCGTCCAGGCGGCTCCTCAGCACGGGAATATCTCCGTCCCGGGGTTTCCTGGGCGGTGGCCGTGCTGCTGGTGCCCTGGCTGTGCGGAGAGCTGCTAATCCCACCTGGGAGAGAGGGATTTTCCAGCTGCTCCCCTGCCTCCTGCCCAGTCCCACGTTATCCTGACGCACCGGCAGCCCCAGGAAGATCCAGTGGAGAAATGGGTCCTTACAGGGACAGCACCCACGGGTGGGGTTATCCCGGGGCCGAACCAGGGCATATTCGAGCAGAAAAGCCCCCGGGGGTTCCCCTGCTGAGCCCCTTTTCTCCAGGCTCAGCGCAGCCCTCGGCACCCCGGCGCTGCTGCTGCTCCCGAGACAGCACCAGGAGGATTTCCACGGTTTGCTGTGTCCTGACCCTGCAGGGAGCAGAGGCAGGGACAATCCCCCGCTGTGAGCTGGGCCCAGGGCAGGGACCACGAGTCTGGGTTGGTGCGTGGGGTGGGTGCGAGCAGTGGGTACGGCTGCAGCTGGTTCCAACCCCAAACCCTTCTCCTCCTCCTCGTTTTCCATCTTTTGGGCTGGATCCTCTCCCATCCTTCCCCTTTACGCCTCCTTAGCCTGGCAGCATGTTCTGGTGTTTTTCTTCCTCCCTTCTCCCACTGCACTGGAGGAAGAGGAAAACATCCCTGCGAGTTCTGTCTCTCATCCCTCCCCAGTCCCAGCTCTTTGTTTCAGGCCTGTTATGCAGAAAACACCAATAAAACGAGCTCTGGCAAATTCAAAACCACGGCTGGGAGCCAAGGAGTCACCTGGGCAGCCCATCTCCCTCCCAAACCCCAGCTCACCCTCTTCCAGGGGCCCACTCCGAGCAGAGGCCTTTGAGCCACTGCCGGGGCTGTTTCAGGGCAAAGCATCTGGAGCAGCTTAATTTCGTGGCTCATTTCCAAGAGTAACCATTGAAACCGATCTGCTTCTTTATATAGAAGTGTCATTTGAAACAATAAAAGAGGCAAAATCATGGAATCCACAGGCTCGGCTCTGCCCAAGGGCACGGAGTTCCTTGGGACCTCCTTCAAGGCAGTGCCTTGGTGGGAAAAGGGAGTATTCCTCCCTGAGAACTGGGATTTGAACCCAAGATTCCAACCTTTAGCACAACCAAATAACTGAATAATTCATTGTTCCCCAAGCTTTGCTTGGGAGTTTTTAGCCTTTCCTTGTTTGATGAGGGTTGATGTTGCCAAACCAGTTTGGAGCCGTCAGGAGTAGATTTATCCTTCATCCTTCTTCCTTTGGGGAGGTGACATCCTTTAGAATAAATGGAGAGAGGAAAACACGGGGTTTTTAGCAGAACAAGAGAGTCCAGAGGGTACTGGTGTTTGCAAAATGTAAATTTGTGCTGAGGATTTGTGTGATCCTGGGATTTAGGTTCATTATTATTCCCGTATTATTTTTCTTTGGGTGGTGCTCCTTCCCTCCTCCTCACTCCCCCTAACAATAGCAGAGCTTTCCTCCCTTTCCAAAGGGTTCTTTGGAATGGCTGAGAGGAGAATACATCACCTTCTCCCTTTCCAGCTTTTTTAGCTCACCAAATACTCTAAAAATACCCAAATAACAGGAACATCGCTGTTTTATTTTCATCTTTGTTTCCCAACAAAACCCTCCAGAGAGAAAACTTCAGCTCCTGGTACCCAGGAGCGCCGAGGAGTGGAAATGTGGGGGCTGCCTGCAAACAGACGAGTTCATGGGAGAAATATGAAGGGTTTGAAAATAGCCTATTTAGTCACTGGGGTTTCAAGAAAGGGATGGGGCTGGAAAATTCCATCTGGAAGGGAGACTGTGTGTGTGTGTGTGTGTGTGTGCACCGTGCCTGCCCTGTTTGTCTGCAGCAGTGGATAAGAAACGTCCTGGAACGGCTCAAAAATACCTTGTGGGTTTTGTCTGGATGTTTGTTGGTTTGTGTTGGGCTATTCATGCCTCTCCATCTCCAGCAGCCTGGAGAAGAGGGGACGGCAACCATCACCACCACCTGCAGCGCTTTGGGCCACCTAAACATGTTTTTGCCAGGAATCCTGGTCGCCTAAATAGGTTGTGTGTGTTTTTTCTGGATGGGGCTGCGGAAAGCAGGCACCTCCAGTGGTGCTTTGAATCGAGGCTTTGTCTGCAGCGAGGAGCGGGCAGGAACACGGGAACACCTGAGCCTGTCACCAGTTTGTCCCCGTTCGGGGCAGGGGCACGGCTCTGGAGGTTGGCCGGCTGCCCGAGCCCGCTGCAGACGCCGCCGCCGGGGAGGCTGTGGGGGCGAGGGCCGACGCTGCTGTTTTGTCTGGAAGGGCCATGGCGAGCGCCGAGGGTTTCGCCGCCGTCTTCTACAGCGAGCCGGGGGTGCTGGGGCTGCTCGGCAACGTGGTCAGCGCCTTCCTCCTGTGCCTGCAGAACTTCGCCGTGGCCACCACCGGCCTCGCGCCCCGGGCCGCGGAGCAGGTCCTGGCAGGTGGGTGCTGCTGCTCGGGGCGGGCTGGGTGGGGCTGAACGTCCCCCGAGCTCTCTGAGGGTCACCCCCACGGGACACCGCTGGCGGCACGGTGGGGAAGCGTGTCCATCGTGCGGGTCTGTGTGCTCCTGGGCACGGCTGCTCCTCCTTCCGCAGCCGCTGGGCCGAATATTCCACGTGCTGTTCCCTGCTAGATCCAAACCGCCCCTGGGCCTGCTCACCACGCTGAGCCGAGGGGCTCAGGGGCCACACAGAGAGATTTCCCATAAAGGTGGGAAGAGGGGCAGGCAGAGGCCCCAGGGCTGCTCGCAGGAAGGCCGTGGGACCTGCCGTGGGGTGTGCCCTGGAGCTTCCTGCAGCTCCAGCCTTTCTGCGCTTGGCTTCACAGCTGAGCCCTCCCTGCCTCCCTCAGGTGTCCACCTCATCCTGATCGGAGGCTTTGTCCAGCTCCTGGCCGGATTTCTCGCCTTCCGCAAGTATGACCACCTTGGAGGCGCGGCCTTCCTCACCTTCTCTGCTCTGTGGAGCAGCTACGGGGCCACGCGGGTCCTGTCTGCCGCGTATCCCTCCCCGGAGAACTCAACGCTTCCCTCCGGGAACGCCAGCCAGCTCCCGGCCGCCGGCACGGCCCTGCTCTCGGCCAGCCAGAGCGCCGTGGCCGGGCTGGTGGCCTACATCGCCATCTCCTTCGTCCTGTCCTTCTGCTCGGCCACCGTCAACTACATCATGCCCTTCATCTTCGGGGCCATCGCGCTGGCCCTGGGCTTCGAGGCGGTGGCGCTCTTCGGGGACTGGGCCCTGGTGGTGTCCGGGGTCCTGGAGCTGGGCATCGTCCTGTGCGGGCTGTACGGGGCCGTGGCCCTGCTCCTCAAGGGCATCACCCAGAGGTACGTCCTGCCCGGCTTTGGGCACCCCCTCTTCAACGTCCTGCTGCTGGGGTCGGCACAGAAAAGCTCCTCCAAGGCCCTCGGGGAAGAAAAGAAGAAGAACACGAAGTACGCGGAGCCGATGGCCCTGGGGAACATCTGCGACACCGTGTCACCCTTTATATTTGCCTTTTACTTCTTTGGGTACATGGAGACCTTCTGTGTGGGAGCAGCGTGGATATCCATCATCTCCAGCTGCCAGCTGCTCTCCAGCTTCTACAGCTACCTCAGAGGAGACGGCTACCACACCACCAAGTTCGGTGTCCACAGCCTCCTCTGGCTGGTGATGGCCTGGGAGGAGTTCGTGCTCACCGCCGTCCTCGGGCTGCCCGCCGCTCAGGACAGCAGGCTGGGAATGTTCGGAGCGTGGTTCTTCCTGGCCACCGCCTGCCTGCTCTTCCTGGTGTCGACCCACAAGGACACCCTGGAGATGCTGCAGAACGCCTCCTTCATCCTCCTCACCTCGGCCTTCGTCCACCAGATCCCTCTAGCCGGCGCCCGGCCCTTCCTGGGGGCCGCCTGCAGCCTCTGCACCGCGCTGTCCCTGTACGTCACCTTCGCCAGCCTCATCAACTCCATCGGCGAGAAGCTCCTGATCCCCGTGGGCGCCCAGGCCGTGTCCAGCTCGGCTCTCCAAGCCACGCTGGGGGCTGTCCACTCGTGGCTCTCCAGGTCCAAGGACGTCCCCGGCGGCACCGGCGCGGCCGTGCCGGACGCTTTGTTCTACATCTGCAACGGCCTGGCTGCGGCCGCGGCCGTGCAGGGTGGTGAGGCTGACACGGGCAGGCAGCAGCTCTCCATCCCCTCCGTGCTCATCCCGGGAGCCCTGGGGCAGCTGTTCGTGTGCCGGATCCAGGTGCGGGGCGGGAAGAGGTTTGGATCCGTGCTCCCCTTCTGCTACGCTGCCTTCTGGGGAGCCTGGAGCTGGCTGCGCCTGGCAGGTAAAGCACGGGATGGTTCCTGGTTTAAGGGGCGCTCTCAGGGAATTGCAGATTGCTTTCTTCAATGGAATTCCTTCTTTCGGGGAGTCAATGGCATCAGGTTTACTGGTATTCCTCCCTGGAAAAAGACAATTCACAAATCACCCCAGTTTGCACTCGGTTGCCATTGCTGCAGGCAGTTGCTGCTCTTAGCTCCAGGAGCCCGAGTTGTGTCTTCAACTCCAATAAAAGCCAAGATTTCCCTGCAAAAACATTGTGAGGCAGGGCTGGCTCTGGGCTGTTACCTCAGAATAACAGCTGAGGAGATACTTTTAGGCAGCAGGAGACTCCAAGTTCTGGATTTCTCTTCGGGAGCCTGGAGAAGTCTATCCCAGCTGGTCACAGCCATGAAAGAAGCTCTCAGAAGCTGAGCCTGGCTTTTAAAAGCTGCATTCTGCTCCAGGTGGGCAGAGTGTTCACACAGCCTCCGTGCCAGGCGCTCTTAAAATGAGCACCTGTGGGGAAAGTTAAAGCTGTAGCTTCGGACGTGTGGCAGGAGCTGTTAAAATGTCCAGCCAGGCCCTGAGCATTCCAAGCTGGAGGTAAAATCCAGAGCTTTTTTTGGATAACCGTCGCCAGTCCCACAGTTCATACCTCAAATACTTTGCGTGGCAGAAGCAGCGGGTGCCGATGAGGGAGGGTTTTTGGGAGGCCACCATCCATCAGCTGGAGCTGTGGTCATCCCAGTTGAGGCTCTGCCGCCCTCCTGTCACGCTGCTCCTCGTGGTTTGCTCGTAACCAGATGTGCTGCTCCTGTTTCAGGCCACTTGCTGGACATCGGGGCGGGGAACACCGAGGGATTCACCGCTGGCTCCGTTGCCTTTTTGGTGCTCAATGCTTTTTTAATCATTTTGGGTGAGTCTCCAAACCACGTGGGATGTTTATTGAGGGGCGTCTGGGGTCAGATCATGAATCCTCCTGTGGTTGCTCCGTGGTGGAGACGCAGCAGTGAGGGAGGCTCAGCTCTGCCTGTCGCTCTGATTAAGCAAGGACGGAGATGTTTTGCCCACAGCCAGTAACAGAAGCTGAGCTGGGCTTAGGAGAAACAGCCCCGAGGGAATGCAAGAACATTTCAAAGAAAATAAAAGGATCAAATCAGGTGAAAGTGTTCGGCGCACTGGGCCACTGGCGCCAATCCACAGCCACACTCCAGCCCAGCTGGTGTAAATCAGAACCTGCTGGGCTGCCGGAGAAGTGTTTTCCATGTGAGCACAGTGTCCTGGCAGATCAAGGGCTTGGCAGCGTGTCCGTGGAACCTGAGGGCTGAACAGACCCTGGCTGTGCCTCTTTGTTCCTCCACGGACAGGGAAATCAGAGCTGGGGCTGCTCGGTTGAGTCAAACGAGCCTCGGTTGATTTAGGAGCTCTTCTGCTGGTTCACGGACATTTTATGGGCCGTGCTTGATGTGGGTCCCTCTTGTTTGTGTTTCTTTCCACAGCTTCCTCTTTTAACGTGGTGCTGCTTTGCCTGACCCTGGCCATGGAGCTCCTGACCGTTTGTTTTCTGCTCTTTACGCTGGAGAACCTCCCTTTGCCATTTGAAAGTGAGTTTCAGGGGAACTTGGAGATGGAACCTTCACCCACAGGGTGCAGGGAGCGGGTCCTGGGCTGGGGAGCAGTGTGGAAAGCCCAGTGGGGGAAAATCAAACAGAGTGTTCCTGTTTCCCTGGAAGTCTGGGGTGTGTGCAAGCATGACTGGAGAAGGAAATCTTCCCTCCTATCATCCCCAGGGCCTTGAGCTTCCAAATAAACCCGACACTGCTGGATCAGGGCACCTCTGGGGGTTCTGTCCAGCTCTGCTTCCCAGAGGACATTCCCTGGGGTGTGGGATGAGCTGAACGTGCCACCACTGTCAATGGCCGTAGTTCTGCTGAAGCTTTGGCTTTGCTGCAAGTGACAATTCAGGTTTTAATTCCATGGAGTGCTGCAGCGAGGGGATTAGCAGGAGCTTTTCCACCAAGGCTTTGTCACCACAAAATAAAACCACAGCACCACGAAATCCTGTAGGCTGGAAAAGCCCTCCGAGACCGAGTCCAACCATTCCCCCAGCGCTGCCAAACCCCATCCCCAAGTGCCACATCCACACTGTTAAATCCCTCCGGGGACGGGGATTCAATCACCCTTCAATCACTCCGGGATTTTTTCCAGCTGTGGTGTTGAGCATCCTGAGTGTCATCTGCTTCTACGGAGCCACAGCCTCGCTCGCCAACTGCATGTTCGGGAAGGAGCTCCTGGCCATGGGACCTGCTCTGCTCACAGTAAGAGATGCTCGGCAGGGTGGGGCAGCTTCCTCGCTCAGAGGGGATATTCTGGGGCCCTCAGAGCAGATTCCTGCGGGATTTCCCCTCTGCTGAATCCTTTAGTGCCGTTCGAAGCCCCGGTCACAGCAGTTTTGTAGGGAGCTGTGAGCTGGAAAGGAGCCCTCTTCCATTAGGAATAATGTTGGAGAAAGGGTGGGGATGTTCACCTTGCTCCAAAATGCTGTCTCCATGGTTCTGTGGAATCAGCCATCTCCAAACTAAGAATTCCTGGTAGACTGAAGTTTTAAAGCCATCATCCTGGGAGCAGGGAGTTTAAAAAGTTTCCCAGACTGGACAGCAAGAATTCCCCATCTTTTCTTAACTTCAGACTCCTTCTGGTGTGTCTGACCAGGGCAATTCCCCTATCCAGGGTGATGGATCTGACAGCTCCAATTCCTGCTGCAGAGAAACATTTCCATTAAATCAGCATTTCGTGGGAATGCACTTGAAACTCCATCCTCCTCTGGATTTTGGATTCCCGAGCGGTTTCCTTAGGTCGCTTTGGAGAGCGGCCATTTCTCCAGGAAGCTGTGCTGGGTGGGATTCATCTCCTCTAAATTTAGGCATCGGCAGTGGAAATGTCCACCCCGAGCTGCTCTCTTTGGCTTTAACAATTGGAATTCACCTCTCCTGCTCTGGGGGAAGCATCCCTAGACGTGCTGCCCTGCCCTTGGCCTGCCAGGGGATCACGGCACGGTGGATGGAGTCCTGCCCTGTGTTCCATACATTTCCTTACTCGTTGCCTCCTGGTTCCTGGCAGGTCCAGAGCTCCAAGAAGGACGGGGAGGACCCCCTGCCCTGTGTCTGCCCCAAGTCCCACCTCACGAGCGGCCTGAGGACCATCGCGGAGCTGCTGAACACGGGGGCCGTGTGCGGGGTCCCCACAGACACCGTGTACGCCCTGGCAGCCTCCTGCAAACACCCTCAAGCCATCGAGAAGGTCTACAGGATCAAGGTGGGAATCCCGGGATGTCACCTGGCCACCTGGCTCTGCGTCCTGTCCATGAGCTCGTGCAGAAGCAGAAAGGGGAGCCCCTGGTCCCAGGTTGTCCCAAGACTCAGGAGGTGACCGTGGGCAGGGTTCATGGGCAGCCACGCCAGAACACCAGGGACCATTTTCTGAGCTACCCAGGGTACAGCCGCTCTGCTCCAGGCTGGAGCACTGGGAATTAGGCAGCGGCACCCCCGGGGATGGACAAAGCACAACCCCAAACAGGAACAGCTGCTCATGAGCGGGTCCAGACCTGTGTTTGTCCTGTGTGCCTTAGGAAGTGCTGAATCAGAATCCCAGGGCTACATTCCCCCAGACTTTTGGAGCCATTCGGTGCTGGAACCGGCCCCAGAGCTTGCACCTCCGATCCAGCTTTTGCAGCCTGGCCCTGTCTGTCGTCCATGAGGCAATTTCCTGGCTAGCCTGGAGAAATAACCATAACAGACGATCTCAGCTGGCCCCGAGCGCGAGCCGCGGCACAAAGGCCGTCTCTTCTGCGCTGCCCCGGTGCCAGTGCTGACCTTCCCTGCCGATGAGGGAATACAAACAGAATGTAAATACATGCCCAGTTCCTGAGTCATTTGGCCCCACCGAGGCTGATGTCAGTTGAGGACTGAAATGACACCGCTCTGTGAGCTTGTTTTATTTCCCCTCCATCTCCACTGCTGGTTTTACACCGAGCTTATTTCACCAAGCTTCTTTCAAAGCGCTGGAGGGGTGATAAGGGAGATGTTGGTTTGCAGGGGGTTGAGCTCTCCATCCCTCATCCCATCACGAATCGGTGGGTTTAACTCTGGCTTACACCAGCAGAAGTTTGGCAAAAATCAGGCCGCTGGTGTGCAAGATCCAAAAAATGCTGACACCGAGTGGAGCGTGGCTGACCCCGTGATGGATGTGCCTAAGGAGGGGGATTTGGATGCGTCCCAGAGGCTCCCAAGGGCAGCCTGCTGCTCTGTCTCCTCTCCAATTTGCACGTGCAGATCTGAGCCGGGGCATCCATCACAGCTCAGCATTTGTGCAGACACAGCACCTGCCTTGCCTGGAGCTCCTGCTCCCTGAGAAACACACAAACCAGGATCCCAGCAGGCTTCGAGGTTCTCCAGGCAAACTTTCCCTCTTCATCTGTTTTCCCCCTGTATTTTTTCAGGACAGGCCTCAAGAGAAGCCCATCTGCATCTTTATTTCCAACCTGGAGCAGTTGCGAGCAGCTGCTCCGCCCATCAGCCCCCTGCTCTGGGAATTCATGGAGAACGTTTATCCCGGTGGCATCGGCTGCATTATCCAGAAGGGAGAGTGGCTGAAGAAGTTGGGTGAGATGAGCAGCACAACCCTTCTGTCCCCCTCTCCTGTTTTCAGCGCGGCAGGTCTGCACTCCCAACACCCTTTGGGATGTGACGGGGACAGATTCCGGTCACTTTGCCCCAGAAATCCCCTCTGGAGCTCCCAGATGCTCTGGTGGATGTTCAGCAGAGGGTGTTAATGAGCTGGAATGACTCATCAAGAGCGGGAGCCAGCAGGATGAGTCCTTTGACCAGAAGCAAGGGAGGCTCAGCCTGGGAGGGTCCCCTCTCCCGAGCCCCTCGCTGTGCACCGGGAATGAGCAAACCAGGGTGGAGCACCCAGGAGGTGAGAGGGCTCCGATGGTCATCCCTGCTCATCGCCTCTGCCCTCCCAGCACATGGACACAGGCAGGCACTGTGAGCACTGGGGTGATTCACCCCACCCCTGGCTCCTGGGAATCCATGGAAATAGCGCAGAAGGAGGGAACTGCAGGAGCTGGAACACAAGTCCTGTGAGGAGCAGCTGAGGAGCTGGGAAAGGGGCTCAGCCTGGAGAAAAGGAGGCTCAGGGGGGCCCTTCTGGCTCTGCACAACTCCCTGACAGGAGGGGGCAGCCGGGGGGATCAGGCTCTGCTCCCAGGGAACAGGGACAGGAGGAGAGGACACAGCCTTAATCTGCACCAGGGGAGGTTCAGGCTGGACGTTAGGAAAAAAATCTTCACAGAAAGGGTGATTGGGCATTGGAATGAGCTGCCCAGAGAGGTTTGGAATCCCCACTCCAGGAGGTGTTTAAGGAAAGCTGGATGTGGCACTCAGGGCTGTGGCCTGGGTGACAAGGTGGTGCTGGGTCACAGGTTGGACTCGGTCTCCAAGGTCTTTTCCAGCCCAGCTGATTCTGTGGTTCTGAGTCACCCACGTTTAACAGGCAGAGGAAGGTGGTGGAGGATGGGAGGGTGGGCAGTGGTCACAGGAAGTCAGACTTTGGGATTTAAGGAGGTCCTGGGTCCATGGAAACAGCTGTGATGTCTCCAGTCGTGAATCATTTCCTTTTTACCCAGTCAGACCCCAACCTGCGCCTCTGCTCCCACGGATTTCTGCTCAGGAAGGAGCATCCACAAGGACGCTCGCATTTCGTTGGGTGCACGGAGCAGGGTCACCTCCAAAGGAAGCAGGAGATCCAGCACGGGCTGTGCCTCTGCCAACGTCTCCGCCTGTCCTTCCAGGGGTCGGAGCAGGATACAGCAGGGTGGGAACCCAGGACAGCATCATGATCCGAGTCCCTGACCTGACGGTCCTGGTGCACCTCATCGACATGACCGGGCCCCTGGCCATCACCTCGGCCAACCCCAGCGGGGAGGTGGACAGCACCCACCACGACATGGTCATCTCGTGAGTACCTGCTCACCGGCAGTGCCACTCAGCTCTTGAAGCGCTGCCAGACCTCGGTTTGATGTCCTGCCCCGCGGGGAGCCCCAGCACGGGGTCACAGCAAGGTCTGTGAAGGGCTGCTGCTGTTCTTTCCCCCCACAGGCGCCTTGGCCATAAGCTGGAGGGTGTTCTGTGCGATGGAGAGTCTGACGAGGTGGTGGCGTCCACTGTGGTCAACTGCACAAAGATTGATGAAAGTGAGTGTGAGAACCGCCCTCTGTGTCAGCAACTGCGCTTTCCTGGGAGCTTTCCATGCCTTTCCCAGTATCAATCTGGCAGCACAGAGTGCTCCAAGAGTAACAGCTCCTGAGTGCCTGGACGTTTGCAAACATGTTGATGAAGAGAAGCAAACAAAAGATGTCCCGGGAGGACCTCTGTGTTGACAGGGAGCAAGGCGGGAGGACAAACACGGTTGTGCAAGGAAAATCTGCCTCGTCAGGGTGGAAATGCTCCGAGTGGGAGGGTGGGTGCTGCTGGAATTGGGGTGGGTGCTGCTGGAAGGAGGGGCGGGTGCTGCCTCAGCCCACCACGACGAGGGTGGCACAGGAGCAGCAGCACACGCTGAGGTGTCCTGGGTGGCTCTGGGCTGACATTTGAGAGGGATTCACTAGTGGAAAACCAAACCCTTGAGCAGGGTGTGAGGTCAGTGTTCGTTGGTGGTTTCGCTTTCTGACGTGTTTCTGGTCCTTCTGCACAATTTTGTTTTGAGTGGCTTTGCTGGTGTGAGATGTTCCTTTGGAGGTTGTCCTGACTTGTCCATTGTCCCTCTGGGAAGGTGGCATCACCATCGTGAGGGAAGGCTGCATCCCGGCAGGAAAAGTGATGCAGATCTTTGAAAGGGTGAAGAACAGAGTGGTCTGAACCGAAGGAACCTTCCCTGAGCAGAGGAACAACGCCTGCTCTCCCTAAAAACACGAGCTGTCCCACGTTTTGCTGGAGCACGTGGCCTTGGGAGAGACATTCCTTCCCTGATCCAGCTCTCACCTCCTTGGGAACAGCAGCACTTCCCCACCTGGGGCCTCTCCTGGGAGCTGTCTGCAGTGATTTGTTGTTCATCCCCAGTAAGTGCCTGGAATCTCCAGGAGAGCTGACGCTTCACTGCAGGAATTCCCGGAGCTCCTGCATTTCCAATGTGCATTGGACTGTGAATGCCATGCATCCCTTTCCACAACACTCACATCTGTGTATTTTAAAACTCACTAAATAAATCCTCTTTTTGGAACACAAGGAAAAGGCTTTGAATTTCATTTGATCCCCACCGAGCTCTTCATCCTCCCAAAATTGCAAAGCTCCGTGACTGAACACCAGAGGAGGGAATAAATCCTGGGAGGTGTAATTCTGACAGAGGGTTTGCAGCAAGAAACTCCCCCCATTCTTTCCCTGCCTTCTTCCCAGCCACTCCCTGCTTGCCCAGGTGGGTCCCCAGCTCATCCCGGGGCGCTCAGCTCCTTGAAAACGCGAAGGAACATCCCAGAGCATCCATGGCCAAGCTGGGGGCTGCCGAGGGCTCAGGGAGTCATGGATTGGCTTGGAGTGGAAGGGATCTTCAGGATCATCTCGTTCCAACACCTGGGCAGAGCGCTGCTGCCCCAGGGCTGTCCCCACACAGGCTGTCCCCAGGGCTGTCCCCAAGGCTGTCCCCACACAGGTCCCCAGGGCTGTCCCCAGGACCCACGTTAGGTGCCGTGGAGGCGCAGAAGTTTCTGCCAAGAGCAGAGAACAGAACCTCCCTCTCTCCCAAAGCAAACAAGCCCCGGGGGGAGCCAGGGATGAGGGAATCCGCTCACTACAGACAAACCTCAACAAAGGAAACAATGAGTTCGGCCTGAAGGCTTCAAAACACTGCGAGGTGCGTGACGGATCGGAGGTTTTCTGTAATGTTTTTCCCGTCCTGCGGGCAGTGTCCAAGTGGGAGATCTCTGCCAGTTCCCTACTGTTGTTCCCTCTCTTCCCTCCTGCTCTGGGCAGGGAGATCGTTCCCCTGGCACGGCCACAGTCCCACCTCCCACCGCCCAGGGGACAAGACCCTTCCCTTCTCTTGCTCCTATCATTGTTTTGGAGCATCTTGCTCATGGAATTCTCCCTCAGGCCGCATCCCACCTGCTCAACCAACTCCTGTGGGACCTGGGAGCTCTGGGGCTGGATTCCTCCCACTGCTGTGGGAGCCGGGCAGGAAAATCTGGGAGCTCTGGGGCTGGATTCCTCCTGCTGCTGTGAGAGCTGGGCAGGAAAATCTGGGAGCCCCGGGGCTGGATTCCTCCTGCTGCTGTGGGAGCCGGGCAGGAAAATCTGGGAGCCCCGGGGCTGGATTCCTCCTGCTGCTGTGAGAGCTGGGCAGGAAAATCTGGGAGCTCTGGGGCTGGATTCCTCCTGCTGCTCTGGGAGCTGGGCAGGAAAATCTGGGAGCTCTGGAGCTGGATTCCTCCCAGGCCTCGTTGCTGACCTGTCAACACCAACTCCAGCCCCGAGCGTGCTCCGCTCGCTTTGGCGCTGCCGTTGTTGTCCAGCTGGTGCTGCCATTCCGTTGGCACTCAGAAGTCACCAAAAATAGCAGCTTTTGCTCTTTCTCCAGGTCACGGATGTTGTTTCATCCAAGCAGCTCCCCAAACTCCCGGTTAAGGATCCTTGGCAGCCGCTCCTGGGGTGGAACACAGGCTCCCCTTCACCCCGCAGCCTCCTGACCCCGCAAACCCGCTCGGGCACAGCTGGGCATTCCCAGCCTCCTGTGGTTTCCCAGCCCGTGCCAGCATCTGGAAGTGGAGTTTAGTCAGGCTCTCCTCCCTGCACATACCTTAGGGCAGCTAAACAACCTGGGCTGGTGGAAGGTGGCCCTGCCCATGGAACGGGATGAGCTTCCAGGTCCCTTCCAAGCCAAACCATTCCACGGCCGTGTGATAAACACTCACTCAATAAATGGGGTGAAGTGCCAGCTGAGGTTCATCACCACCCAGCAGAGGCTTAACTGTAAGGCATGTGGTGAAGTCCCACAACACGGGACTCCTCTCATGTTTAAATACCTTAATGCTTGAAAAACGACTTGAACTTCCTGAGCAAGTGAGGTTTGTTAATATTGGCTATAAACTGCTGGAATAGCAAAAAAAAAAACCAAAACAACAAGAAAACAGAAAAGGAGAAGGTCCCTTCCTGACCTGTGATCTGGGGCTGTGTTAGACCATCTCCCTGCTGGCGCCATGGGAGGTGTCAGCTCCAGGGAAGGATCTGGAGCTCCCCAGCTGCCCCTTCACTGCTCACACCAAACAGCCAGGATTTGGGAAATCCAGGCAAGGATGGAGAAGTTACCTCTGGAGCTCTGCAGCAGGTGAAGGGAGCCTGGGATGTGGCAGCCCCTGAGGAAAGCACTGGAGTGCACTGGGATCAGAAATCAGGGGCGAAAATAGAAACAGACTCCAACCAGAGCTACAAAAATATCCAGAATTTATGTTGTAAGTGGGGCAAGATAAGAAAATTACAGGAGTTTATGGCTTCATTTCAGGGAGAAGCAGGATTAATATTTCCTTGTACGATTCATGTAAAGAGTCCCCTCTCAGCAGAGCACAATGAAATCAATAAACTGTCTGTACTTACGGGCAGCTGAGCCAGGGGTGTAAAATTTAATGCACTAATTGAGCTTTTATGATTTACTGAATAAGGAAACAAACAAATTATGTTAGAGGGAAAAAAAAAAGCCCCAAACACTCACCCTAGTCTGGGCTGCTCACTTTGGCACTCACGTCTCATGAGTGTTTTGGTGACTCAGGAGTAATTATGGGTCAGAGGTGTTTGCTCTGCACCTGTTTTCCACCATCAGGTGATAAAAAGGAAAAACAGGGGGTTTTATTTAACACAATAAACTGCACAATCAGTCTGTGCCAGGAACAAGCTCTCACCTCTCTTTGATGCAAAGAAGGAAACAAATTTGATTTTTCGGTGTTGCTGCTAAATAAAGGGAAGCATTTCCTTCAAAAAAACATATTTGGGGGAATCAGAGAACCCTAGAACGGTTTGGGTCAGGAGGGACCTTAAAGACCACCCTTTTCCCAATCCCTGCCACGGGACACCTTCCCCTGGATCAGGTTATTTGTGCCTTGCACACCCAGCTGGGAATTTCTGACCAACAGCACTGGAGGTTGTGGAGCAAAGACTTGCTGGTTGAGAGGCCACGATAAATCTCAGATAAACGGCGAAGAATCGATGTTATTGTGAAATGTAATTCACAGCATTTCAACAAAAAGGCTTTTTCCTTGTGGGGATATACTGGAGATGCTCCATCCCTGGAAGAGTCCAAGGCCGGGTTGGATGGGGCTTGGAGCACCCTGGGATGGTGGAATGTGTCCTTGCCCATGGCAGGAGGTGATCTTTAAGTTCCCTTTCAACCCAAACGATCTGGGGTTCTCAGATTATATTGTTGATTCTGGCACTTGAGCCAAATACATGATGGAGTTCGTTACTGGGCTCTGAGCAGTTCCCAGGACAAACTGGGCTGGAAAATGGCTCAGACCCCATCCCTCCCCCAGGAGTGAGCAGCGCCGTGCTGAGACCCTGAGCCACAAACCCAGCACAAGAAAACTGAGAGCTGGAGCGACATCTCCATTGTCACATTCCCACAATTCCTCCAAAGCAAATTCCCCAGGTCTCCACGGCCTCCGCCGGTGTTCCTGCAAGTTTGGAGGGAAACAAACACACCTCCCTTAGATCAACAACAGGAGCCTCCAGCTCCTTTAGTCGGGCTCTCTAAACACAGGGGCCTTTCACCAGAGCCATTGCTAATTTTTAACGTCTCTTGTTGTGTTTTCCATTCTGCTGCACACCGGAGAAGGCTCATTCCCTATGGGGAAGGCTCGTTTCCCAACGGAAGCAGCAATGTCAACCAGAGTTAGGGGTGAAGGACGCAAACCTCATCATATCTGTGCCTAAATCTCTCCTGCGGATGGTTTTATTAATTTCCACCCCCTTTCTCACCCTGGTGATACGCAGGAGGTCAAGGGGGAAGGGGTTGTGGCGCATCCAGTAACTGGTGCTGCATCGGGGAAGGAATTCGGAGCTGGGTATTTACTGAAACTCCCCACGGAACAAAAACACCTCACAAAAGGCCCACGTTACTTCCTGCTGGGTGGGTCACATGAAAAATGGGGCATGAGAATGGGGGTGCTCAGGTGGAGAATCTCCCATGGCCAGCTGATCACCTGGGTGAGCAAGGAATGCCAGTTACGTCTCTGAATTTGGGATGGGGCCATGAGAACTGCACAGGGCCAAGGCACAGAGATGGTCAAAGAATCTTCTTTGTGAGAACATGAGGTTCCTCAGAGGTGCCTGGGCCCTGGAGGGACCTCAGTGACTTCATTCCACAGCTGCTGGGACAGGTGAACCTCTCTCAGGAAAACTGTCCCACCCCTGACATCCATCTCGTGGACAGAGCAGAAGAATTTGCTGAAATTCCTGGCACTTGCTATCTAGAAGGAGATAACAACCTGCGTGAGATCTCTGTGTGTTTTCCAGGAAGGAATGACAAGTTCTCACAAGGACTGACAATGCTGACCCTTTAACACGAGATTTTCGCTCCAGGTATTTATTGGAGCTGCTGGACTGGATGTTCAGGGCAGACCTCCCCATCCAGCCCCACACGACCCCCTGCCCTCAGTGCTCTGCTGTCCCCTGGGATCTGCACTGAGGGGACAGCACCCCTGGGAATGGAGCAGGGGAATCCAGTGATCCCACAAACCCCGGGGTCTGCCCAAGGATGCAGCTCCCACAGGCCCCTTCCTCCCCCAGCCCCAGCTGGCAGCGTCCTGCAGAAAGAGGGGGTGGAAATCTTCAAATCAGAGGGGAAGCAGAAAGGAAGAACATGATGGAGTCACAACTGGATTTAATTAATCCCGCTGATTGTTTTGAAGTCTCGAGAAATGTGATTTCCAGAAAGCTGCTTTTTCCTCCGTGATTTTGTACATAATCCATCTGCTCCCCAGGGAGATGAGTTCTCTGCTGCTGTTCCACAGCAGGCAGCTCCAGGAGCACCAGCAGTCCCAGCGAAGGACAAAGTGTCCAAGGCCAGCTTGGATGGGGCTTGGAGCAGCCTGGGACAGTGGAAGGTGTCCCTGCCCACGGCAGGGGGTGGCACGAGATGAGCTTCGAGGTCCTTTCCAACCCCAAACGATCTGGGATTCTGGGACTTAGCAGAGTGATTTTCTGCTTTGGTTCGGGGCCCGGCTGCTGTCACCCAGCCAGCCCTGAACCCAGTGTCACCTCTGGCAGGAGCGTGGGGACTCCAGGGTGGCTCTAGACCGGGCTGCCCGGCCGGGCACCACGGCTCAGCCACTCTCAGGTGTTAAACCCCAGCTGTTTCATGGAGCAGCTGAGGATCTGGCCCAGGATTTTGGATTACGGTGCTTCTCTGTCGCCGATAGAGCTGATTATCGGGTGATTTTGCAGGAATCAGCCCAGGCTGCTGCTGGGAGAGGGAGGAGCAGCAGGAAGTGAGGAGCAGCACGAGGTGAGTGCGACACGAACCCAGGGCAGCCGTGCTTGCAGAAGCTGTGCCCTCAACCCTGCCAAGATCACGGGGCTTGGCTTGGACTGAAGATGACCCAGTCAAGCAGGACTTTATCCCTGCCTTTTCCTCCACCCCACACCCCATCCCAAGCCACAGGCAGACCTTGACTCTACAGGAGAAAGAACCCAAGAGGAGAGGTCATAAAACCGTAATGTCAATGTGTAGAGAAACTCCTCCGGCGTGGGGGGTTAATGATGAGAGATCTCTCTATAAGGAACTTTTGGATTAAAGGGTTTATTGTGTAAGGGCCTTGCTCAGAGCTGCAGCTGCAGCTCAAAGCAGGCCAGAGAAGCGAGGGAGAGAGGCTTGAGGGCAGGAGAGATGCAAGGGAGACAGCCGGGCAAGAGGGGGTAAGATGTAAGGAAGAAGTAAAAAGAGAGTGTAGGAAAAGAAGGGATAGAGAGAAAAGAGTAAGAAGAGTAAGAATGAATAGAGTGAAAAGAGTGTCAGGTTCTCATTTACAATACATTAAATCGTCCTCTGTGATGAATATTCTAGTTTCCAGCAGCCAAAGTGATACAAGATACAAATCCTACAACATTTACATGCAGCCTATGAGAATCCTCACATTACCATACTACATTACATATTAAACTCTAAAGACTACTCTTTGGACCCATTCCTGTAAGCCATCAGGGTCTGATCTGGCAGAGGGTATTGTTCAATCAGGGGGGATTACCTTCTGTCTGCCATACCATTGTTCTCGGTTGGTAATTAGCTAAGCTTTGGTATTTCAAAGCTTGCCTTCATTTCAATCTCAATTACAGTTCTCATACCTTCAGCATCTTTGTGCAGACAATCATATCTATAAAGTTTCCCAGTCTCATCTTCCCCTGCATCAATGAGGTTGGAAAAGACCTCCGAGATCATCGATCCCGACGCTCCCACTCCCCCAGAGCCCCCGTTCCTGGCGTTTCCATAGGTTGGAAGTGGCCAAAGGACATTCCTGCCCACGTCCCAAGGCCCCTGCTGGGCTGGTTTGGCCCCAGCCGTGGTTGGGAAGCCGCCCTTCCCCTCGGAAGCGCTCTGCCCACCCCGAGCCGGGCGCAGCCACTCCACCGACACGTCCCGGGCCGTGGCACTGAGTCAGTTCCTGTCCCTATGGCACCGCTCTATTCTCGAAGGGTGAGCTGGCTTTTTCCTGCCACTGGAAAACACACTTCTTTTACATCCTTTTTAAATCTTTTTTCCATTGACACGGGTGTCTAGACTCCACAAAGGGCAGAAGGAAGGTGGGACAGCCCTTCTTCCCGGGTTGTTTCCAACCCCAGTGGGATTGGAGAGTTGGCTGGTTCACAAAGAGCCCCATTCATGAGGTTGTTTTGTCTCCCAGGGTGACCTTTCAGGCCTAAAGATCCCCGAGACATTGACAATGCAACCAAAATTGGTTTCACAGGAGTCTCTTCTGGTTTTCCTGCTCCTGAGGGGGAGGTCTGAGGACCTCATGTCCCCTTGTGTCCCTCTTGTCTGGAACACTGGAACGGAGCAGCTCCCTTACCTTGAGCAGGACAGAAGGGCCCAGTGAGGGTCTCCCTTGAGGAGGCCTGGACAACCACTTTTGATGAGTTTTAGTCATGAAAATACTCTTGTTGATACCCCAAAACAGATCTGACCCGTGATTTTTCAGCACATGTACCCCAATATTCAAATGTTTATCTCAGCCCTTTCTGACTGAAGTGTTTTGGATTTGCCACTTAAAACAGCAACTTTTTTCCTCTCTCCACTTCTCTTCAAAAATGTTTTTCTTCTCCTTAAATGCTGGGAAAACTGTGGAAATAGTAGAAATATTCTTTTGCCTTGCTTTAAGTGAAAGATCCCATTTAAATCTCCTTTTCCCTGAGCTGTTCCTTTCCAGTTTGCTGGTACACGAGAGAGCTGTGGGTGGGGTAAAATCAAGCCTGAAATGAAACCTCTCCTTGTCTCACTTCAGCAAAGTGAGAAATGCTTCCCCCAGTGTCCTGAGACTAAAACCAACATTTTCTGTGAGTAAAAACCGAAAAAATATGGAGACAAAGAGGAAAAACGGATCCAGATGAAGCATCAAGTGAAGAACACAATTTTTTGAGCCACTTTCAGTTTGTACCACACTAAAAAAATCATTATTTTCAGAGGGTAGCAGCAAATTTAAGCCAGGGCAGTTTTCCCTCACCAAAAGGTTTTGTGATGTCTCAGCACCTCCAGAATTCCCAATTCTCACCACATTCCCTCAGATTTTAGTGTTTATGGGGAGTTTTTTTAGTAATTAAGGGGGGAAATTCAGCTGGTACCAGAGGCTGCTGTGTGGAGTTATCTTCTCCCTCCCTCCTCTTCCCCACCCTGGAAGTGTCACGATTTTATTCCCTCCTGAGACCCTGCTTGGATCCCGCATGGCCAGGAACCCAAACACCCAGAACCCTTTGCCCCACAAGGTTTTGTCACAGATTGCACAGCCCCGGGTGAGATTCGTTTATTGAAAATAGTTTATTGCTTTCTAAAAACCAGTTTTAAGAAACTCCAAGGAGATACAGGAAGTAGACCAGCAAAACTGTTGAACACACTGAATTCTCTGGAATTTTCTCTGCAGGAAGAGAGCCAGCTCTGTGAGGACAAGCTGAGGAGACCCTGTCTTGCCAGAGCTCCTCCAACTGCACCACTTTTATCCTAAGATTCCAGCACAACTTCAGGTGAAATCAATGATAAATTGATTGGTTTCAGCTGGAGTTTGATCAGCACCTTGCACCTGAGTCAGGTAAGAATAAGATCAGCAGTTTTTGGAGGTGGAGCAAGCCATAACTGCAGTGTTTGCCAAGGAAAACTCCTCATGAAGGTTTGAGACTCCTTCCCAACTCCTCCTGGCCAGCAGCCACCACTCCACACTGCCTGTCCTTCCTGAAAAGTCCATATCCTGCCATTGCTACGCTCCAGGAGCCATCCCAGCACGTCCCAGGGACGCCAGCAAGGTCACAGGTGAGCACGTCTCCAACTCCTCCCCTGTATTTCAGGAGTTTGCAGAGAAGTTGGGCCCCTGGAGAAGACAAAAGACTGCCTGGAGTGGTGGGAATTCCTTCCTCTGATCCTACAGGGTTTGCACTCTGGAGGAAACGTGCCATGAGACGGGAAGAGTTGGGCTGTAAGGCAAGAGACCAGCTCCTGGCATCCTCAAACACATGGAGATTGCTCTCCTGAGATTCAGAAAGTGGGAAGGGAGGGTCTTCCCAAAAGCTCCAGCACCTCTCGGGATATAATATCGGAGTCATCCAAATGGGAATTCCACCCTGACACTGAGTGTGAAACACAGGCCATGGCATTTCTTTGGAGTGTTGGGTTGTCCCAACAGAGGAAGGACCTCCCGAGTGGGGTCAAACATGGGTGACCTCCATTCTGAAGAAAACGCAGCAGGAGACACCCCCAGCTCCCAGCCCAGACTTTGCCAAGTCCATTGGATCCACCAGCACAGCACCTGGACACATCTCCCCTCCTCCTCTCCCACGTGGGGTGGCACCTGGGGACATGGGTCAGCGGTGGCCTTGGCAGTGCTGGGGGGACGGCTGCACTCAAGGACTCCAAAGGTCTTTTCCCACCTAAAGGATTCTGTGTGATTCAAGTTTCGTGCAGTGTTTTTCCCCCACCACGTAACTCTGCAGCGCTTCACCTCCCTCCATGCCCCAAATCCAAGGAATTCCCTCGCAGTGACAGGGATGAAGCTCTGTAACTCTGGGGCCAGCCTGTCGCCAAAGGAACGCTTGCTTTGGTCGTGACTGATCTCCAGGGAAAGCTGGCAGTGTCCCGAAGGGAAAATTTTCCTGCTGGGTGCCTGTGGTTTGCGAGGCAGCGCCGCACTGGGATATTTGAGCAGTGGCCATAGGAAGAGGAATGAGTCACCCCCGCAGCTGCGAGGCCTCTCCCGTTCCCCGATTCGGCCTCAACGGCATTTTCCAGCAGAAGATGTCCCGGTGAGCACGGAGCTGCCGGAGCTGAGGGAGTCAGAAGCGGGTGTGATGCTCGGAATCGGGAGTGGGATCCGGCCCCGGCTCTGCCAAGGCAGCTCTGCCCACCCCGTTGGGCACGGCACGGCCACCACCCTGCAGCTCTCCCCGGCCTTTTGTGGGGCAAGTGCCGCTGGTGGGGACCACCAGGTGCTTCTTCTGCACCTGCTCCAGGATCTGCAGCACCTGGAATGAGTAAACACAGCTGGGAGCGGGTTAGGAATTAGGGGAGAGCACCGATTTCTTCTCCAGCTGTAGAAATAATCAAATAACCATAAAATAACGGGTTGGAAGGGGCCTTTAAAGGTCTGCCATGGGCAGGGGCACCTCCCACAAGATCTGTTTCAAGTGTCTGGCTCGGTTTTGGGATGACACAAACCATTGCTGTGCTCAGAGGTCTCTGGGATGGGTGAACAGGGAGAGCCTGCCCCGTGGAGGTCCATGCCCTGGGATCTCAGAGCCTTTCCCACGGATGAATCAGCCTCACCTTGCCCATTCCCCAGCTCCACACAGCCTGCCCCGTGGAGGTCCATGCCCTGGGATCTCAGAGCCTTTCCCACGGATGAATCAGCCTCACCTTGCCCATTCCCCAGCTCCACACTGGTGCTCCAGTGCTCCGGAGCAGGATCCGAACAGAGAAACACGGAGCTCTGCTCTTGTCCCTCACACCAGCCTGGGATAACTCCTTAGGCTATCCCAGGCTTCTTTGCCTCCTTACTGAATTAGGAAGCCCCAGGTTGAAACTCATTCAGTGGAGGAAGGGAGTGGAGATAGAATCCAGCTGAATTTCACCTGAGACTTGGGGATGATGCCGACTCGGAAGAATCCAATGTTCCCGCTGTCGATCTTGGTGCAGTCCACCACGGTGGAGGCAATGTTCTCTGGAGAAGGCCCACCACAAAGAACTGCATCCACCTGAAAACAACAGATTCCCACACCAAATTCCCCTTGGAAAAGGAGAGTTTCCCCTCACAACAGCAAATAATTCTCATCAAAGGCAATGCTGCTCCTTCCTGCCCCACTGCAGCGACGCCAGCGCTGGATTTGGAGTGAATGAACCTCAAAGCAAGGACAGGGAGAGCTCTGTGGGGTGTGGGTCAGCAGCACAGCACAGGCAGGTTTACAGCAGCTGAGGAGCTCTGGAGAAGTCCCATCCACACAGAAAATGCGTATGGATTTTTGATTTTTGAGGAGTTAGAGGTGGAAGATTGGTACCATCACTTGTTTAAAGCGGCCCTCGCATAAAGCTGCCTTGATGATACAAAATGTAAAACCCGCAGAACTTAGAAGTGAAATCTTAGAATCATGGAATCATCCTGAATTGGAAGGATCCACGAGGACCGTCAATCCAACCCCTGGCCCTGCACAGACACCCCAACAATTCCACCCTTCCAAATTCTCCCGGAGCTCTGGCAGCCTCGGGGCCGAGACCCTTCCCAGCACCCTCTGGATGAGGAACCTGTTCCTGAAATCCCACCTAAACCAATGGAAGACAGTGAAAGCTCACAACCACGGCACTTCCATGAAAGCTCTACAGGCCAGGAATATTTCGGAGCTTGGCACCAGTTTTAGACCAGCCCCAGCCTTCGATGGGAATCGCTGAGTTCTCACAGCCCAACGCCAGCTGGAGCCCTGGCACATTCAGGCATCAGGATTTGATTGCTTGTAAGCAAGAAGGAATTTTTTATTGCTCCGTGTTGGAATATGAATTTACTCACGTTGCCAAGCCATAACTACACTGTGTAAGGCAGAAGAGTTTTGGTTTCCCGCCAAGTTCTGTGTTTTAAAATGTTCTTTTTCTTTGACACCAGCCTGAGGAACATCCATGAGATTTTTTTAATTAGAGGTTTTTCCCAGATTCCTGACACCATCCATGGATTTGCCTTCTGGAAACAAAGTGGTTGCATTTTTCCATCCCCACATCTCTTGGTTACCTTATCTCCCAGCTTGGCATACACTTGGTTGTGGTGGGTCGTGTCAGCCTCTCCCGTTGGGTTGGCTGACGTGACCACAATGGGGCCGACCTGGTGACAGAAAAACAGGAATCAAAGCTCTGAGCAGGATTTTTGGGATCAAACGGGTGACTTGAGCTCTGAACTTCACCTGTGACCCTGGAGGGAGCTCAGTGTGGCTCCCCAGGTGAGGCACCTACTTTTCAGGCAGCTACAGTCCCACCAAACGGTGTTTGAGTGACCACCGGAGACAAATCTGGGTTTAGCGGCGATGGCTGTGAAATGACATCTTGCTTTCCAGCAGCAGCACTTGCCAAAGACCTACAGTGCCTGTCCTAGAACACTCAGGGTGTCACAGTTCCTCTGGCCACTTCCTGCACCTTCTGAAGTCAGTCCAACCTCGGAGAAGCCTGTGCTTCCAACCGTGTTCTATGTTGGAAATGAAACCTGTGTCTCCTAAGGGCATTTTCCTGATTTCCTGACCTGGTGGTTGCTCCTTTTTCCCTCCTAGCTGCCATAAAACCCCTCCCAGCTGCCTGCAGACCCCAGCCCTTCTCACAGAAGGGGTCTGGTCAGCAGGGCTGAGGCGCTCTGGCTCACCAGGTCGATGAGGTGTGTGGTGACAGAGCAGTCGGGGATGCGGATGGCCACGCTCCGAGGGGTTCCAACGTATTTAGCAGAGTCCTTCATTCCCAGGAAATCCACCCATTCACCTGCACCAAGCAGAGTCACCCAACGCTCAGAGACGTACATCAGCCCAGACACGAGGATCTTACCAGGAATATCCCCACGGAACACGTGGCGTTGCAGGGGTTCCCCGTTTCAGGAATTTCGAACCCAAAGCTCTCCGGAGAGCTTGGAATTAACAGCATTTCCTCACCTCTGGGAATGACCAAGCTAATGGGAGATGGCCAGGCAGCCTCCATGAAGTCCCAGAGGAGGGGAGTGAACAAATGCTTGGCAGGTTCCAGTTGCTTTAGGCTGGAAATCCAGAGGGACATGGGGCGATCCTGAGCCTGGCGCTTGGACCTGGAACAGAAGGAAGAAAAGATGAGGCTGGAAGTAAGACGGGGATTTAATTTCACAGAAAGGAAACTGTTGGGGAGGTCCAGAGCTAAGACAAGGTGTGCAGGCTCTGCCCCAGGCCACCAGTCTGGAGTAGAAGTAGGACTGGTCAACAACTGGCTGGACAGGAAGGGACATTAATGGCTATTCCCAGTCAGGAAGGTCTATTCCAAATCAAGGCTTTAACTTCTTGTCTAGTGATGGGTAAAAGTCCCAATGGCCCAAGTTGTGAGGAAACCCCACCAATGGGAGGGGTCCCAGCTTACAGCAGGGGTCTGTTGTCACCAGAGGGGTTTCGTTGTGACCACATGTACCCACAAGTAAGAACAACAACCCCCTGCCCCATTTGCCACTGGTTTGGGTTTCTTGTGGTGTCCAGGTCATCCAGCCCTATCAGCCTTCAGTAACCCAGGACACCACTACAGCTCAGTTCTCTCCTTTCCTCACCTGCATCTTCCCCCCACCTTGCTGCTCCCACCGAGGCTGAGCTGCCTCGCTCTCAGCACTCAGTACAGCTCCGAGTTCTAGAAGGCTCCTGAGCCCAGCCCAGGCGCCAGGACTCACCGGTGAGCTTTCTCCACGGCGTCAGGCCGGCTGCAGGCGGCCACCAGCACGTACACGGTGTCCGTGGGGATGCCACAGGTGCCGCCGTTCCTCAGGATATCTGTTGGCATGGGGACAGGGCACGAGCCCCTGAGTGACAGGCGAGGGCTGTAACTCCCACTGTCACACCGTGGGGTGCTCTCCTCTCCTTCCCCCAGCTCTGGCAGTGCATTTTCACTGCCAGCACCCCTCCAAGGGGACATCTGGCACTCAGGGGGGTTCTGGGCCGGAGGTGGAGAGAGCAAGGACCGAGCATTGGCTCTGCTTTCCCTGTACAAAGCTTTGGGGGGGAGCCCCAGCTTGGGAAATTCCTGGGTCTCAGACCAGATGAGAGCATAGGGAAACGACGCAGGAGACACAGCAGGGAATTCACTGCTCGGCCCGTGACTCCTGTAACTTGGCCCACTTCACCAAGACGTCACCACATTATCCAGGTTTCCACATCAAGGCCAGGTTGGACAGGGCTTGGAGCAACCTGGTCTAGTGGAAGGCTTCCTAGCCCACAGAACAAGATGGGCTTTAAGGTCCTTTCCCACTCAAACCATTCCGTCATCCTCTGACTGGGACAATGTCCTTTTAACAGTGTCCTGCCACAAAACCTCCCAGAATTTCCCCTCCATCCCCACGTTCTGCCCTCCGTTTTCCCCTTACCTGCAATTCTCTTGACTGAGGAAGCTTTCCTGGCGGGCAGGTGAAGGCACTTGCTCGTCCCTGCCCCGACACCACCGAGCTGCACCACGGGCCCCCCCATGGGCAGGCAGCAACCCTCAAAGGTGCTGCTGGAAAGGGCAGCCAGGAAGCAGTAGAAGCTGACCAGCCCGAAGACGAGCGTGGCAGCGACGTCGTATCCCGCGGGAAGAGCGTGGATGGCGTCCAGCAGGAAGCTGACAGCGATGAGCATGAAGGTGAGGGAGTAGAAGAACCAGGCCGCGCTCAGGAAGAGCGAGCAGAAGACAACGAAGCTGTTGAAGAGCATGAAGGCGGCGATGCCCGCGGCTGCGTGGAAGCTCCTGGCGGTGCCACAGAGGCCACCATACCTTGTCAGGCCCCAGATGACCCACATGACAGCGTAGAGGATGAAGGCACTGCTCTCCAGGGTCTTACCCCGGGCAAAGGCCACCGAGCCGCCGAGAAGCTTCAGGATGCCACCAGCTACCACCACCCACGGAATGACAACGGTGGCAAGGGGAGCCTGGGGGTCTCCTGTGGGTGTTAGAGCAAAGGAAGCCAGGACACTGCAGGCATAGGCCAGGACTTCTGCATCGGCATACTTGGAATAGCCCAGGTAGGGAGCGTGGAGGTCTGGCCCCTCCCGGAGCTTCAGGAGGCTGCTGCGAGCAAGGAGGGCCTTCACAGCACCCCTCCCTGTCGGGATCTTGGCCCTCGCCCTCACGTTGTACAGGTGAATCAGAGCCACCACAGCCGAGGCCACAAAAACGGCCACAGCCACGCCCTGGGGGCCACCTGCAAAAAACCCCCTGGGACTGCAAGCCAAGGCAATGCAGTAGGCGACAAAAACCAGCAAGTACAGGCCGTCCACAGGGCTCTGAAGGGAGAGGAAAAGAGCCAAGACAGCAAAAAGGATGGAGAAAACCACCAGGAACGGGGCGGGCAACGACGGCTCCTCCGGCTGCCAGGCCGGGTACAGGAGGCAGTAACCTCCAGCGAATTTGAGGATGGAGGTGAAGCCGAAGGCTGTGGCCATGAGGACGTCCATTGCACGGTAGGACAAGACACAGATGCCAAGCTGGTAGGTGCCAGCTGCCCACAGCCAGGGCACGTGGCCCAGGAAGAGGCTGCGGGTGAGCCCCAGGAGCCTGCAGCAGAAGACGCTGGCCGACAGCATGTTCAGCAGCAGCCCGGGGGCTGCAAAGGGATTGGTGCCGCCAGCGCTGCCCCGGCCCTGCTCCTGGGCCTTCTTCTCGGCGAGATCCGTGCCAGGGAGGGCAACTTTGCCTTTGGTCAGGGAGCAGAGGATCCTCCCCAGAGCAAAGTAGCCCCCGACCAAGCAGACGACGAGGTGACTGCAAGCCACGGCCGAGGGGCCGAGCGAGGAGCTGTAGTGCAGGGCCACCTCATGGGCGCTGGCCAGGGACATGGCGGCTGCCACCAGCGCCAGCACGGGCTCCCCGCAGAGGAAGCCCACCACGGCCAGCAGCAGCAGGGCCAGGGCGAAGGCGGCCAGGCCGGGCACCAGGGCGTCGCGGGCATCGCCCGGCTCGGGCAGCGCTCCCTGCCCCGCCAGGATGAGGGTCACTCCATAGCCGCTCCAGAAGGCCGAGAGGGTCAGGCACAGGGGCACCAGCAGGGAGGCGTTCCTGAGGCTTCTCCGGATCCCTGGGGAGCAAACGGAGACGGGGCTGTGATTGCAGACTGCAGGAGTTAGGAAAGGCGGGATGCAGGATCGCTATGGAGCAAGGATCAGCGCAGGTTCTGCCTGATGATGGATTTGTCCTGGAGAAAAGAAGGCTCAGGGGGAGCTTATCACACTCTACAGCTACCTGGAGGGAGGTTGTAGTGAGGGGTCAGGCTCTTCCCCCAGGGAACAAGCGGCAGGACAAGAGGAAATGGCCTCAAGGTGTGCCAGGGCAGGCTTAGATTGAGTATCAGGGAAAATTTCTTCATGGAAAGGGTTGTCCAGCCCCGGCACAGCTGCCCAGGGCAGTGGTGGAGTCCCCATCCCTGGAAGGGTTCAAAAGACACAGGGATGTGGCACTTGAGGACACGGCTTTGTGGTGACCATGGTGGCGGTGCTGGTTGAAGGTTGGACCTGACAATCTTTAAAGTCTTTTCCAACCTGAACAATTCCGCGATTTGGTGATTCTGTGATTTCATGTTCTCATCGCTATGAGTTACTCAGAATAAATAATTCAACATTCACTCTAGAAAGTGTGGATTTTGCTCTAGGCAGCGATTGTTTTCTCTCAGATAAGTAGAGGCTTTGACCCTTGGCATTTACCCATGGACATTTCAATCCATGGATGCTGAAAGCACTCTCAGAAAGCCTGGGACAGAAATTGTGTTTTCAGTGTGTCAACACTCCGAGATCCTGGTAGAGCATTTGTTTAAAACAAACATTGATTTCTTTCTCCTATAGAGGAAAGATTCGCTGTGCTGACACAGAGCCATGGAACGGTTTGGGCTGGGAGAGACCTCAAAGCTCATCCCATTCCACTCCTGCCATGGCAGGGACACCTTCCACTATCCCAGGCTGCTCCAAGCCCCGTCCAGCCTGGCCTGGGACACTTCCAGGGACGGAGCAGCCACAGCTTCTCCGGACAACCCTCCTCTGGGAGAAGGGATGAGTGGTCCAGCGAGGCTGCCATGGTTCGTGCTCTGTTGGCAAAGCAGACCTGGACGTGCAAAGCTGTGGGAGGGAGGGAGGGAGGCCCCGGGCCCGGCCACCCCCAGGTCTTACCTGCATAGGCCAGGAGAGCCGATAAAACCAGCAGCAGGACTCCGAGAGCTGTGCTGGGGATCAGCGGGGCGGCGCTGGGGGAGCTGTAGAAACGCACGGCCAGCAAGAGAGATCCTGTGGGACACGGAGGGACACAGAGAGCTGGTAAAGCTGGCCCAAAAACCAGGAGAGAATCAGCGTGGGCAGAGCAGGGAACAGAGGAAAAATAACAGTGCGAGGTCTGCAAACGGGAAAGCCTAAGGAGCTGGGGGAGTGTGACTTGGTTTGTGCCCAAGGTCTCGCTTCTCTCTGGGTGCCTGGTTTGAAAAAGCTTGGAATTAACCATTGGAGGTTGCCCAGAGAGGTTGTGCATGCCCCATGCCATCAAGGCCAGGCTGGATGGGGCTTGGAGCAGCTGGGTCTAGGGGAAGGTGTCCATGCCCTGGAACTGGATCATCTTTAAGGTCCCTTCCAGCACAAACCGTTCTGGGATTGTGTGAAAGAATTTGGAAACGCTCCCCCACTGCCAGATAAAAGGTAAAAATCCACGATTCCAGTAAAACAAAAGGCAGACAGACACACAGACCCTGCAGCTGATCCGTGCAGCCTGGTGCTGATGGAAAACCAGCTGGAAAAATCCGGGAAGGCGGAACACCAAGAAGGAGCAAGTGGAAGGGAGTGAACACAGAAAACAGAGCTGCGGGGAGAAGGGCTGGGAAAGGAACGGGGAGGAAACTGCATCCAAATGGAGATGATTTACTGCAGTGGCTATGAAAAAGTTTGGATTCGCTTCCCACCCAGCGTGGAACGAGTACAGAACTTCAGGCCAGCCCTCGGGAAGCCAACACAAATATTTTGTTGGCTCCTGGAACCGGCGCAGGGATCTCTGGATGGAGAAGCTTTCCCCAGGCGGAGAAGCCTGCGGATAAACAGCCTCTTTAGCCCCCTTGGAAAAGGGGGGTGTCCCGGAAAGCGCGTCCCAAGCCCGTGTCCCGTGCCAGGAGCGGTCCCTACCTGCGGAAATGCCCAGGAGCCCGATGCAGGAATGCAGTGAGTCAGCCCCGCTGCCGCCCATCCCTGCAGCCCTGCCGCGGGCTGCACTGCTGCCTCTCTTTCCTCCCATGCTCTTTATAACCAAACCATCGCCGCTGCCGCCGGTCCTCCCTGCTCTCCACCCCTTTTCCCTACAAACCTCTTCTGTTCCTGCTCCTCTCTGCATGCGGGAGGAAATGCAAATGAAGCCCTGGCTGCAGTAAATTTGGGGCTGTGAGTCAGCGTGGGCTGCTGGTAGCTCCCTCCAGGGGCCTCTTAATTTTACTCTTGATTAACCCTTGTTAAAAAAGACACTTGAAAAATAAGGCTGAGGGTTTATTGCCGCTGCTGCCTTTTTTGCTCCTGCCAGTGAGGAAACGACACTGGTTAAAATGAAGGTTTTTGCAAGCATCCACCTTGCTGGAGCAAACAAGCGCTCTGCAAGCCCAGCAGCTCCTTGGGGACCCCTTGTTTCTCCTCACGCTGGCCACGGGCCTGCTGTTTGTCCCTGTCACAGCTCTGAATGCCTGGCAGCAGCCCCCTGAGCTGGGCAAAGCCAGGGCAGACTCTGTGCCATTCCCTTAAAGGTGACTCCTGTCCATCTGTCACTCCACATCCAGCTCGTCCAGCCCAGAGGAGCCTTGCAGGCTTTTCCAGGTCGGGAGTGGGTGTCAGTCACTGCCGGGATTGTGTCCCAAAGGGGACGTGAAGGACCTGTGGGCAGCTCCCTGCTGCTTCCCGTGGGAATGGTCAGGGCATCAAGGTGTTTATGGATGGAGGGGAGGCTGCAGAAGGCAGCGGGCACTGGCCTTGGGATCGTGTTGGAACTGTCAGAGAGCTGTTCTGTGGGAGCTGACAGAGCTTTGGCTCCTCTGTTGTGCTGTTGTGGTGATGGACCAGTGTAGGGACTGTCCCCACGAGGGACTCAGCTCCAGCTAAAGCAAACCCCACACTCCTGACCACACAGAAGGTGCAGAACAGCGAGCTGAGCTTTGCACTGATGCTCCTGGGCTGCCCAGGGATGGCTCTGCAGAGCTCCTCCAGCAGCCAGCTCTGATGTTCCCCTCAGCAGATCCTGCTCTGAGACCCCACAGAAATCCTGCTCCACGGCCAGGGCTGGAGGACAGGGGAGCTGCTGGGAGTGGGGCTGGGAGCTGCACTGGCTGGAGCTCACAGTCAGGCCTGTGGGATCATCCAGGAGGTGCTGGAGCTGTGACAGGATCCAGAACAACCCCAGAGCCCCAGGTACTGTCAGAGGACCCTGCTGCTCCTGCCCTCTGAGCCAGCTGGAGCAGCTGGATCCCTCTCCCTGCTCCCAAACCCTCCTGCTGCCTCTAACTGCGTTCACCCTGCAGGAAGAGGGTCCCTTCCCACCCCTCCTCACTAGAATCTTCATGCAGATTAAATCCAATGTCTCTCCCACAACACATGTGTGCAGCCATGGCCACCCAGGCTGGAACAACCCAGCTGAGAAATGTCATTTATCGCTCATCTCTCCGTTGCAGAGAGATCTTTAGGGCTGACATGTCTATGGAGACAGATGTGTTTCCAAGGGGGGGAAACAAGCCTGGCTGGTCCAGTTGCACCAGTTATCCCAGTATGGGGAACCAGCCCAGCCAGCTTCCAGCAGGCAGGGGTAGCTGGTGTGGTTTGCAGCAGGCAGGCTGTGGGAACCCTCAGCCTCTGGCTACTTTGTTCCATGGCTGATGGGGCTGCTCCCGAAGCAGCTGCAGGAAGGACAAATCACCTGGTCAGGCTGCAACATCACTCGGCTGTTTTTTGGTGCGAGAGGAAATAATACACCCCCAAACCATGGTTAGGATTCCTTCGATAGCAAAGCAAGCAGCAGGGGAAAGGCTTCGGGTGTTTTCTATGCATAGCTCAGTTTAATTCCTGTTCTGGGCAATAAAGGGAACTGACAGGCACAGCCTGGGCTGGATGAGCAGGACTGCAAGGCCTCTGTCACGCGTTTCTTGTTCCTGCTTGTTCAGGTAGCAGCTGGGTGCCTGAAATCCCTCATTTTGGGAGAAACATGCCATAAATGAAGCCACAAGCAGCAGCAGCAGTGAGCCTCCTCCTCAGGCCTGCCCTGCCTGACCCCCCTGCCAAGCCCCAAGTGCATTACCCGCAGGACGTGCTTCATGTCTCTCCCAAAAATGACAGAGCCCCAAGGAACACGTCTTATAAATAACCCCTGAAAAACACCCTGCAGCCGTGGTGTGGTAGTTTCTTGTTCACCAGGGCCGGGCTGAAGTAGAGAGGTGCAGGATCATCTCCACGTGAGCAGAGCCAGGGTGGGAGGAACGAGCTCCAGGCACTGAATGCGGCTGCCAGAGCCCCTCCAGAGCTCAGGGCTCCTCCAGTTCCTGGTGCCACTTCCCTGGGATTAAATAAATGGAGAGATGGTGCTGTTGGTGAAGAATCCCGTTATTCCAGAGGTCAAGAAGTGTTTGGACACGCTCTCAGGCACAGGGTGGGGTTGTTGGGGTGCCCTGTGCAGCACCAGGAGTTGGACTTTGCGGATCCTTGTGGGTCCCTTCCAGCTCTATGACTTTATTCATTTCTAAACTCAGGATGCAAAAGCCAGCAAAAAACTACAGCAAAGTGTGAAATATCCACTTCTGGGAGATGGGATCTGAGGGAAGGAACATTCAGGGTCAGAAAAGGAAATGTTGGTGTTAAAATCTGAAGCAGCCTATGCAGCGCAGGGTTTAAAGAACGGGGCACAGAGAGGAATGGACTGGCTCTGGGCAGGCTCCCTTTGATACCATCTCCCGTCCAAAGGTTCTGGTGCTTCAGTCTGAACTAGAATGGAAAATCAACAGCCGAGGAGGAAAAACACAGCAGAGCTCTGTTGAGCAGGGCACGTCAGCTGGGGCTGCTCTGCAGACAGCGTGCTGGGAAGAAGATCTGTGAGGGAGCAGCCAGTTGAGGAAACAAATAATATTTACACGCCCTGCCTGGGGAACTGGAAATAAAACCTCCTTGCCAGTAAGAGACGCAGCCCAGCCCTCCCGGCCCCACCTGCTCCTGGGGGAGGGCCGGGGCTATAAAGGGCTGCGGGCAGTGGGCAGAGCTCCGAGTGGCGTGGGGCTCTCCGGACACATCTCGGAGCGGCGTGGGGCTCTCCGGACAGAGCTCCGGGTGGCGTGGGGCTCTCGGGGCAGAGCTCACGGTGCCGTGGGGCTGTACGGACACAGCTCCGGGTGGCGTGGGGCTCTCCGGACAGTTCGCTGTCCCCAGGGGACCATGGCCAAGCGGGTGGCCGTGGTGCTGGCTGGCTGCGGGGTGTTCGACGGCAGCGAGATCCACGAGGCGTCGGCGGTGCTGGTGCATCTCAGCCGGGAGGGGGCTCAGGTAAGAGGCAGCGGCAGGATCCTGCTGCTCCTCCTTTTGCCGGCTCTGCTCCTCAGCCTCTCCCCTCCTTGTGCCCGAGACAAACTCTAGACTCCCCAAAAGCCAAGCAGCGGTGCCTGGAGTCACTGGGAACGGTGTGGAGAAATCCCTGCAGTGCTGTACAGAGGGATTGGCTTGGGGCTCTGTATGCAAACTCTCCAAAAGACTTCCCTGAATGCCTTCTCTCTTCGTTTTTGGCTTGCACCAGCCTCTTTTCTCTCTTGCTATTTCTGTTTAAAAGGCAGTTTGGGTTGTTTGAAATTCATCTTTTTAAGACCTCAGTGGGTAGAAGTGAAAATAGAATCAGAGAATCCCGGAACGGTTTGTTTTGGGAAGGACTTTAAAGCTCATCCCGTTCCACCCCCTGTCATGGGCAGGGACACCTTCCACTGTCCCAGGCTGCTCCCAGCCCCGTCCAGGCTGGCCTGGGACACTGCCAGGGATGAGAAAGCAGAGGAGGGTTTGTGAGTTGAACTTGAGGAGGAGTAAAAAAGGTGCAGCTGCTCTAAAAGTCGGGAAAGGCGCTCAGTGAGGGGGGGAAAGCCTGTGGAGCATCACACTCAGCTGTGGGTGAACCACCCACGTGTCTGGGTCGGAGCCGTTCCTCCGGGAATGGGAATCGCCCTGTGGAACACAGAGGCACAGGGGTGACCCACATGTGCCAGCCCCCCCGTTCCAGACCATTCCAGCCCTGCCTTCGCTGTTTGGCTCCAGGATGAGACTTGGCCAGACGTTTTCTCCGCTGTGTGTAGTTTTGCCTTTTCCTCTCCCGGAGCTGCTGCAGCCGCTTCCCTCCTGCCGTATCCCAACCCAGCAGGCTCGGAGCCCATCCCTCCCTCATCCCTGGATCGGCAGGGGCCTCTAGTGGAGGAAACTCGGGCGTCATTTCAATCCCTCCTCTTGTAAGGAGACAGAACAGCCTAGAACGGAATATTTCAGTTGGAAAGGAGAGCTCAGCACCTCCCTCTCCTCAGGAAGCTGCCATGAGGTTGCCCCTCAGCCTCCTTGTCTCCCACCTGGATAATTTCAAAGTCCTCGGCTGCTCCTCACAGGACATTCCTTCCAGCCCTGCCCTCCTCGGGACACCTCGGCGTTCCTTGAACCCTTCTTAAATTGTGGGACCCAGAACTGCACAGGTGGTACAGTCCCAAAGTCTGTTCACCACCCTGCACTCTTTAATTTTGGCACGTGAGCTTGCAAGTGCCGCAGGAAGGGGAAGCGTTTTCCAGCAAAACACTCTGGCTTTGGGAAAACAGTGGGTGGGGAGAGGAAACTCCAAGTCCTGTCCCTGTGGGAGTTGTGGTGGGACAGCAGCTCTCTGGGTGGTCACCTGGCACAAGGGATTGATTGGGATGTGGATGGAATTCTCAGCCTCCCAGACAGGCAGTTCTGGGTACAAGCTACTAAAAGTTTCCTTCCTCCTTTCCCTTCTTCCCTCCCTCCCAGCTTTCCCAAGAAAGGCCCTCAGCATTCCCACTCCCTCCCTGTGCCTTTCCCACGTTTATCCACCATTCCCGAAGGATAACAGCCCTTTCCCCTCGCTCCAGGCCGAGGTTTATGCTCCCAACATCCCCCAGATGCATGTGGTGGACCACGTGAAGGGGCAGCCGACGCCGGAGCAGCGCAATGTCCTGGTGGAGAGTGCCAGGATAGCCAGAGGCAACATCAGGGACCTGGCTAAGCTGGATGTCAAGGGGCTGGATGCCCTCATCATCCCAGGTACGGTTCTGTGGGCTCTGCCTGCCCACACCTTAGATATTCCATAGGTCTGGAATGGCGTGGGAGTGGTGGGATGGAGAGAGACAGGCTGGAAGCACAGCTTGGCAGGAAAGCCAGTTTTAATTCTTTCATTGACCCTGGACAAACACTGCCATCCATGCAATCCACCTTAGCGTTCCACCATGCAATTCCTGACAAAAATCCTGCCCTGGGTGTAATCCCCAGCCTAAACCGTTTCTCTTTCCTCAGGTGGCTTCGGAGTGGCAAAAAACCTGAGCACTTGGGCCACCCAGGGCAAGAACTGCAGCATTTCCCAGGAGGTGGAGGACGTGCTGAGGGCGTTCCACGCTGCCCACAAACCCATCGGGCTGTGCTGCATCTCCCCGGTGCTGGCAGCCAAAATCTTCCCGGGCTGTGAGGTGACCGTGGGACATGACACGGAGTGCGAGCAGTGAGTGACCTGGGGGGTTGGTGACAGTCACACCAGGGCCCCCCCAGAGCCCCCAGCAGCCTGGCCAGGGATCCCGGCCAGCTCTTGGAAGTCTCACAAGTGGCTGAACATTATTTCTGAGAACCCAGCTCTGCTGCCTCGAGTGAGGCCTTTAGTGGATGGGCTTTGAGGTCTCTTTTCACCCCAACCATCCTGGGATTCTACAACCCCTAAGTCTGGAGTGGGCAGCTAGGGAGTGGAACATCCATAGTGGAACTTCAGGTCTTATTTTGGCTTTACTTCAGATTTTTAACTCATTTGAACAGGAGGTTTTCCTGTTGTGTTGTCCTGGAGAAACTCCTGGAGCAGGAAAAGATTTGGATCCCGCTGAGCAGATTTTGTGCGGTGACCACAGACTTTTCCCTCCAGGCCTTCACCAAAGCGCAGTGTGCAGGACACGTTCCCCACTCCAGGTTTGCACTCCCTGTTCCCTTGCAGGTGGCCCTACGCCAAGACTGCTGAGGCCATGAAGGAGCTGGGCTGCAGACACGTCAACAGCCAGGTCACCGAGGTCCACGTGGACGCCAGGAACCGGCTGGTGACCACCAGCGCCTTCATGTGCAACGCCCCCATCCACGACATCCACGACGGCATCGGGAAAATGGTGCGGGAAGTGCTCCGGCTGGCCTGAATTCCCCACGGGCACCCAGCTCCTCCTGCACGGATGATGTCCTTCCCCTCCCACCCGGCAACAGCAAAAGGGACACTCACTGGCTCTTCCCCCAGACCTCTGGTGGCTGCTGAGGAGGGAGAATCTTGGAGTTGTCGTGTTCTGCCAAGGACACATCGCTCACAGGCGGGAGCTGGGCTGGGAGCTGGCAGGGAATCATGAAATGGGTTGGGTTGGGAGGGACCTTAAAGCTCATCTTGTTCCAATCTCCCCCCACGGGCAGGGACACCTTCCACTGTCCCAGGCTGCTCCAGCCTGGCCTTGGACACTGCCAGGGATCCAGGGACAGCCACAGCTTCTCTGGGCACCCTGTGCCAGGGCCTGCCCACCCTCCCAGCCAGGAATTCCTTCCCAGTATCCCATCTCTCCCTGCCCTCCCTCAGCTTTAGGCCAGGCAGGAGCCAGGCTCCCACAGGGCTCCGATTCAGCTGCTGCCCAACCCCTCCCTCCCAGAGCAGTGAATTGTGGCCAAAGGAAGGAACCCAGCTCTGCTACCAAATAAAACCTGATGCTTTTACTGAATTCTTAACTCTGCTTCTGTCTCTGCCTTTCCTCCTCGGTCAGTTGGGAAAATGATACAGGAAGAAATCCCCAGCAGCACCCTCCCCTTCTTTTGCTGGGATTTGTCAGAACCCAGACTGGAGCAGGAAGGTGACACTGGTGAGAGTAGGACCAACCCCGTGTCAGTGGCCAGCTCTGGTGGGAAGAGGTGACATTCTCCTCCTATATTAACAGAACCAGGGAATTCCAGGCTGGAAGGACGTCAAGGCTCACCTGGTCCAACCTCTCTTTGTAAAAATGCTGTCCAAACAAGAATGCCCAGCAGCCTGTCCTGATGGATCCCAAAGTGCTGAAACTTGGGGAATCCACCACTTCCAACAGCTGGTTTTCTCATGGTGGAAAGTTGTTCTCTGGTGCCCATTCAGAATCTCCCCTGGAATAACCTGTACAGATTATCCCTTGTCTTTTCCATGATTCCTCATGAGCCCCCTCAGCCCCCTCACGGCTCCTGAGACCCCTCACGCCCGCCCTCACCATCCCGGCAGCCTCAATATCGCGCCCTCCCATTGGCTGCCGCCCCCACGCCGCTGCTATGGCAACGCGCCCCCCTATTGGCTGGCGTGACGGCGGAGCCGGGGTGAATGAGCGCGTGGGGGAATCTCCTCCTTCCCTCAACGCGATTGGCCGGAGGGGGGAGGGGTTGGACCAATCAGCGAGCGGGAGCGGGCTGGCGCGATGCTCGCCTCAGGGAAAGAGGGGGGAGCGGAGGGAGTGGGCGTGGTCTTGGGGAATACGCGGCGCTGATTGGTGGAGAGCAGGCAGGGGGCGGGGTCAGGGGCGTGGCCGCGGCTCTCTGAGGGAGGCGGCGCTGAGAGGGGTCCGGGAGGGTCCTGGCAGCTGGGAAAAGGTGCCGGGAACNCGTAAGGAGCCTTTCGGAGAGGGGTGAGGTGCTGAGGGGAAGGGGGTGGGAGAGGGAACGGCTGGAGGGGGGATGGCGCTGCGCCCCTGCTTTAAACCAGCTCGGTGTTCCAGGGGGACAGGCACCAACCCCGCCTCCTCCTGGCTTTTTCCTTGGAATTTCACAGGGGTTTCAGAAAAATCAGTATTAGAGCCACACCAACACCTGCAGTTGCTGATTTATTTTGGAAGAGCAGGGAGAATTTACTCCCTCTCTCCATCCTTCTTTAGCATAATGGCTTCGAACCTTGATTCCTATCACTGGAAATGTGTTGTTTTATTGGGAATAAAATAATATTCTCCTTCTTTTTCAAGAATTCTGGCGGATAGTGCCTCACCCAAGCCATGGCCACGCGCCTCAGATCGGTGAGTTGGAGCCTTACGTGGTGCTTTGGGAAGATTTGTCTTGCAGAAACAAATTCATAAATACTGTGCACATCACTGGGGAAGACATGAGGCTGATCCTGCATTAATGACAATTCTGGGGAGAAAACATGATTTTCCAAAGTATAACTTAGGTTGAATTCATACCTTAATCAATACATTCACGTGTAGCTTGGCTTGCTATAAATATCATACCGTGCAATATCAGATTACAGAGAGTTTATAATAAAATTATATATAATTGTGGCTGCCCCTGGATCCCTGGAAGTGTCCCAGGCCGGGTTGGATGGGACTTGGGGCACCCTGGGATGGTGGGAGGTGTCTCTGCCCATGGCAGGGGGGGGAATGAAATGAGCTTTAAAGCCCCTTCCAACCCAGCCCAGTCTGGGATCCTGGGATTCNTTTAAAGCCCCTTCCAACCCAACCCAGTCTGGGATCTGGGGATTTCTCTGAAGCCTCTGCAGTGCTCTGGGGCTCAGAGGCAGAGGGCAGCATTCTGCTGCAGTAAAATTTCACTTCAGGCACATCCCAGAGCAGTTCGGGTGCTCTTGGTTCCTGAAGAGCGCAGGGATCAGGGATCAGGACTGGTTTGGGGTGGAAAGGGCACAGGGGAAAGGGAGATGTCAGTGGAAGGGACTGACTGCCTTTGAGGAGAAGCTCAAACAGTTCTGTCCCCTCAGCAACCGTCCCCCTCTGACTGAATCCCTCCCTCTCCACCAAACCACATCCCAAAATGTCACATCTGCTCGTTGTCTGAACACTTCCAGGGATGGGGACTCCAAACCTCCCTGGGCAGTCCCTTCCCATGCCTGACAACCTTTTCCATGGGGAAATTCCTGCTGGTGTCCACCCTGAGCCTCCCCTGGCCCAGCCTGAGGCCGTTCCCTCTCCTCCTGTCCCTGTTCCCTGGGAGCAGAGCCCGCCCCCCCCGGCTGTCCCCTCCTGTCAGGGAGTTGTGCAGAGCCACAAGGTCCTTCTGAGCTTCCTTTCCTCCAGCTGAGCCCCTTTCCCAGCTGCTCCTCACAGGAATTATGCTCCAGACCCTGCTCAGACTCTCCTTTGCGTGGCCCATCCCAATGAACTGGTTCTGCTTTGATGTAACTCAGGGAACTCCTGGGATTTCTCTGCTGGATCACCCAACACTTGGCAGCAGAACCTCTGCTTGAGGATGTGGCCCTTAAAGGCTTGTGAACAATCCTGGTCTTTGTGTGGCTCCAGGGGGTTCAGGCTCCCTCACAGGTCCCTGCAGAGGTGGGGGTTGTGTTACAACCAGGAGTAAAAGCGTTTCCCACCAGCACAGAGCATCCTTTGTGTAAAAGCTCCCTCAGGCTCGGGGCCTGGATGTTCCGTGCTGGCAGTGAGGTCTCTGGTCTCAGTCCAGGCAGACGAGTGGCCAGACTGAAATCTGTTAATTAGTGGCTCCAATCACTGGTTTACAAAGCTTAAAGAAAAAGAAAGGAAGAACTAATGACTCAAAAGGACAGTCCCTGCAGGGACACCTTCCACTGTCCCAGGCTGCTCCAGCCTGGCCTTGGACACTTCAGAGATCCAGGGGCAGCCACAGCTTCTCTGGGCACCCTGTGCCAGGGCCTCCCCACCCTCCCAGGGAACAATTCCTTCCCAATATCCCATCCATCCCTGCCCTCTGGCAGTGGGAAGCCACTCCCTGTGTCCTGCCTCTCCATGCTCTTGTAAACAGTCCCTCTCCATCTTTCTTGCAGGCTCCCTTCCAATTCTGTTTGTTTCCCCATCCAAGCACAGTTTGTGGGGGCCAATCTTCCTTTTCCCCCCTCCTCCCTGAGCCTCTTGGTTGTGAGCATGAGGCAGAGTCCTTCCAAAATCCCACCAGAGTGTCTGAACCCACAGCTCCCTGTGACAGCCCAGAGCTCTGATGCCCCAATTCAGACTCCTGCAGCGTAGCTGCTGGGCAGAATTCCAGCCCACGGAGATCCAGGGAGGCTCAGGCCAGTTTGCTGTGCGTGCCTGTGTGCCAGGGAGGTTCTCCCTGTCCCTGCAGGCTGGCAGGAGCTGCACCGTCATCGGGGGCTCGGGCTTCCTGGGGCAGCACATGGTGGAGCAGCTGCTGGCCAAGGGCTACAGAGTCAACGTCTTCGACATCCACCAGAGGTTTGAGAGTGACCAGGTGACCTTCTTCCTGGGAGACCTGTGTGACAAGGAGGTGAGGAAGGGCTGGCTGCAGGAATGGGGCAAAGGCAGGCCTTGTGCTTGTCCTTGGAAGCCTCTGGAGGAAGCAGGTCAGGTGACAGGGCTGGTTTGTGCCTGATGCCATGCCTTGCTGTTAGCTGAGATTCACAGGGTAATTACAGCCCCCGGGCTCATTGCAGGGGGGTCCCTCTCGCTCTCCTCAGCTCTCCTCAGCTCCGTGGGAATGGCACAGCTCCTATTCCCAGCAGTCAGGGCGGGATGAGTGGGAGCCTTGGCCATGGCCTGTGTGACTTTGGGACAGTCACCTGCACCTGGCCGGTGCTGTGGGGAGCTTTGAACCTGCTGCTTCCTCCGTGCCCCAACTCCAGGTAGTCCTGAGCCTTGTACCTGCCCCTGGGAATGGCAGGGAGGTCAGCCTGGACGGCCTCCAGCTCTGGCGAAGCTCCCAGGATTTCTCTGGGAAGAAGAGAGGATGTGGTGTGTGATGAGGCCAGGACATTGTGGAGATCCTGGGTGCTAATCCCATTCCAGCTGCCCACCTTTATGGAGGGAAAATGACTTGAAATGCAGCTGTTCCCATGACAAAAAGAGCTGTTTGATTTCCCTGCTGTTATTTTTTCCTGACATCCACCGTGGCTGTCGCTCCATTCCCGTGTCCCCCGTGGTTTCCTGCAGGCTCTGCTGCCAGCCCTGCAGGGAGTGTCCGTGGTGTTCCACTGTGCCTCACCAGCCCCTTCCAGTGACAACAGGGAGCTCTTTTACAAGGTGAATTTTATGGGAACCAAGGCAGTCATTGCAGCCTGCAAAGAAGCTGGAGTGCAGGTAAGGGTGGAAAAGCCCTGGACACCAGGAGAGGCTGATGGACTTTGTACCATTGGCATCACAGGCCAGTGTCAGCCTGGTCTGAGAGGGACAGAGGGCTCTGAGATACTGAATTCCCACTCCTTCCACAAAAACCAGTGGAAGAGAGACTCTGTGGGTCTCCTGCTTAGTGTGAATTCAATCTCTGTTTGCCACAGAAAACCGCACTGTGATGGAAAAGCATCCATTAAAATCTGTCCAACACCTCACAAGTGGTTTCTCTCCTGCTTTCATAAGGGGACAGCCCTAGAGATGGCTTTTCCAGCAGTGGGAATATTCGTGGCATTTATTCCCTCTGTGAATTCCTCACCATGGAACGAGGAGGAACACACTTGTGCCACAATCTCAGTGTCATTTGGTTTAGAAAGTCAATTGCCCACAAAAGAAAGAGCCTGAGGAAGCCAGCCTGGAATTGGAGTCTGAATTTTCTCCTTAAGTTATTTGGATATCCCATAAGTTTTCATTTAAATTAATTGATTTCATTTATTTTAAATTTATTTCTTATATTCGTTTCATTTAAATCATCCAACAAAAACATCCAAGATTTCTTTTTTGGTTTAATCAACTATGATCGGTTATTGCCAAGATGAGCAAAACTTTATTAAAAACACTGGGTGTGTGTTAAGTGCTCCAAGCCTCTGATTTTCCTGGAGATGTTTCCCCTGGATTGACTGTCTTGGGTGTTTGTTGAAATGTTTTAATCTCCTTTAGGTAGCACCAAATGATGGGACAGAATGAATTAAAAAGGGGGAGTTCTCTTACCTGCAGTTTCTGTTCATCCTCTGTTAGACTCAAGTTATTTTCTGTAGGATCAGTTGATTAAATACTATTACCATTATTATCTTTACTCAGCCTTTGTAAATAATGACCCTTTTATTTTAGGCTTTAAATGACTGTTTTCTCCTCTGTCTCTTGCAGAAATTGGTGTTAACCAGCAGTGCCAGTGTAGTTTTTGAGGGCACAGACATAAAAAATGGCTCAGAAGATCTCCCCTATGCACAAAAACCTATTGATTACTACACAGAGACCAAGATCCTGCAGGAGAAGGTATTTGTCAATGGTTAAATTGTTATTTTTGGATGATAAAAAGAGAATAAAACGGAGCTGTGGCATGAATTGCCAGAGGGGTTGAAGGAAATCCTGTGTGAGGCTGCAGAGGTGGCTCCAGAACTGCCAGAGGTGTCCCTGCCATGGAAGAGCCACAGGATAATCCCAGTTCTCACCTGCCACAGCTTTGGTTTAACAGCAGGCAGGGGAGTTTTTTGTCTTCTCCTCTCTGGGAAGCTGTTTCAGCCCCATTTTCCTGAGTTTCCAGTTGGGAATATGAACAAGGCACTGGGGAAGGAGGAGAGGAGGTGGGAATGTGGCCTGGGCTAAGGGGCACAGGCCATTACTGAAAATATTCATGTTAAGAAAGATCTCCAGACATCTGAGAGTTCACAGCTTTGGGCACTTCCACACCACCAACATCTGCTCTTCTCGTGTTCTTACTGCTGCAGCATCTGTGGTTTAAATATGGGATAACAGCGTTTTCAATCAAAGGCAACAAACCTTTTTTGGATCCTTTTTCCATGGCTTGCACTTCAGCCGGGGGAAGAATCTGAGCTTTTTGTGCCAGCAGAATTCCGAGTCCCTTCCATGCTGATGCTGGCAGTGTGAGAGCCTGGAAGGATTCTCCTCCAGAAGAGCTTAATGAATTTTAATTGTGAAAACATCTGTTCCTTCACCAGCACTTTGCAGTGACTGATAAAGGGGAGGCTGAGGAGCAGCAATCAGGGGTAGCCCCAGTGCTGGTGATTCTGGCTTTGTTTGGGGGAAACTGAAGGGATTTTGTCTGTGCCTCCTCCATAGAAATTCCAGCAGCTGCTGGAAATGAGGAGAGCACGTTGTTCAGGGGCTCCCAGGAGAATGAAATCTCCTCCAGAGTTGCTGAATGTGCTGCTGGAGCTCCAGGGAGGTGGGATCAGCCCCTCTGAGGCAGATCCAGGACGGCTGGGGTGGGAATGGCTGCTGGGAGGGACAGATGGGATTCCTGAGGGTCCTCCTTTGCTCCAACTCGTGCACAAGGAGTTCACGGAGTGAAGGAACCTGGAAAGCTCCTCTGGCTTCTGGGGTGTAAAACGAGAGGAGCAAAGATTCCCCTTCCTTTGTCAATTCATTGAGTGCTCAACCATAAAAACTGGTTTTTGTCTGGTTTTCTTATCAAGGAGAAGTGGAAAAGAGATGGGAACAAAGGAAGGATCACTTGGAAAGACAGGAAGGGATAATAATCCTTCCACTGGTTCCTTCCCAAGGAGATGGGGAACCCCCAGCCCCTTCCGTGGTGATCTTGGGATGCATTGCTGAGCTCTATTTTCCTTCCTGATTTTCTTCTCCTGTTTCCCTACAGGAGGTGCTCAGTGCAAACGACCCAGACAACAATTTCTTCACCACTGCAATCCGTCCCCATGGAATTTTTGGTCCCAGAGACCCTCAGCTGGTTCCCATCCTCATCCAGGCAGCTCGGAGTGGCAAAATGAAGTTCATCATTGGGTGAGCAAGGCCCAGGCACTTCAGAGCTGGGGCAAAATCGATGCTGGGTCTACAAAGCCCTTTTGGAAGGGAACAAAAGGAAATCAATTGTGTTGTTTCTTTTTTTTTTCACTTTTGGTCTCTTTTTTTTCCTTAAAAATTCTATGTTAGGGCCTCACTGCCTGCCATGGTGAGTGTCCATAATGCCAAGGGAATATCCATGAGGAAAGCTGGCATGGCTTGAGCTGTCTCAAGAGCTGTGCCGTTAATATGAGACAGCTCAGATTACTTGCTGTTAATTTAATTAACATACACTTGTGGTATTTGAGGTTCTGGCAATTAAAATCCCCATTAAATATGAAATACTAAAAGTATGGCCTGAAATTGCAGCGCCAGAGAGTGGGAGAAGGGGGAGTTTGGGATAAATTTATCCTGGTGGAATTCCTTCCTTTTGCCACAAGCAGATTCTCAGCCCAGCTGGCCTTGGGGCTAAACTTCCTTTTCTGTGTACAGGGATGGGAAGAACCTGGTGGATTTCACCTACGTGGAGAACGTGGTGCACGGGCACATCCTGGCTGCAGAAAAGCTGCACAAAGGCTCTCCCCTGTGTGGGAAGGTGAGGAAGGAGGGCAGGGAAGGGATCCCAGCCTCTGCTGTGGGATCCCTGCTGATTCCTGAGGGTCCTGGACATGCATCCTGCAGGGGAGCAGCTCCAGGTTTGCCGTCTGTGCTGACCACTGGGCTGAGCTGGATGGATATCCTGGAATCTCCTGCTCTAAAACTCCTGGTGAAGGGCAATCCAGGCAGGACTGGGGGCAGCCAGGAGGCACACATGGAAACACAGAAATTTTTGGGACAGTTCAGAACAGGAGGAACTTTTCCAGCTTTTCCTGGTCCTGCCGTGCTCTGGGCATGCTGGGGTGTTTTAACCTGGTGGCTCTGTGCTGTGGCAGTCAGTTTGGTTGACATTTCTGAGGAATCCTGGCCTCTGGAATGTTGGGAGTAGCTGGTTTCCCTGGAAAAGCAGGGATTCACCCCTCTTCACACAGAGGTGAAAAGCAGTTTGTCAGGACGATGTGCTCCTGCCCAGGTCAGGGGGATCACGGCCTCAGCATGAGCAGGAGATGGGCCAGCACAGGGCCAGACCTGGGAAATCCATCATGATTCAACCCCTGGCTTCTCCCCTCCCTCTCTTCCAGGCCTTTCACATCACCAACGATGAACCCATTCCCTTCTGGACCTTCATGTCCCGCATCCTGACGGGCCTGGACTACGACCCTCCCAAGTACCACATTCCCTACTGGCTGGCCTATTACCTGGCCCTGCTGCTGTCCCTGCTGCTGGCCCTGCTCAGGCCCCTGGTGACCATCAAGGCCACCTTCACGCCCATGAGGGTGGCCCTGGCTGGGACCTTCCACTACTACAGCTGTGAGAGGGCCAAGAGGGCCATGGGCTACAGCCCCGTGGTCAGCCTGGACGAGGCCATCGCCAGGACTGTGCAGAGCTACCCTGGCCTGCGCCGGGCCCGGGCCTGACAGCCCTGCCGGGGCCTCTCCTGCCTGCTTCCCATCACTGCTGACAGCACAGCGTGGAGCAAACAGCTCCAATTCCCAGGAACGAGGAGCTTTCCTGGAGTCTCTGCTCCTCCTCCTCCTCCTCGCCGTTCCCCCGTGCGGGAGCTGTGCTGACGGTTCGTTTCTTGGATGTGACTTCTTGTTTGGAAACAGCTGCTGAACTCTCAGGGCTGGGAATAAACACCCTGCTGTGCCCTCTTCAATCCCGAGCAGGCACACCAGCATTCCTGCTCTCCTCCCTCCACCCTCGGCCCGTGTTTTGTTGCTCTGGTGACAGCAGCCACCCCTTCCCAGAGCTGCAGCCTGGGTAACAAACACTTCCCGTGCCTGGCTCCCCTCTGGGCTTTGGCTCTGCTCTCCATGAGAGAGCCCCGTGCCAAAAAGGAGTTCTGCCACCATCCCTTGAATCGTTGCAGCTCTTTTGGTTTCCCCTCCGTGACTGGGGGGTGATTTGGCTTCTCCCTGAGGCAGCAGAAGGAACCCATGAGGAGCGTGTTCCTTTGTCCGTGCAGGATTTGTTTCTGTTCCCAAAGAACCCAAATAAATCCCACAGAGATGACTTTCCAGCTTTGCGTCCCATCTCTGAAAGGGCAGATCCCACTCTCGGCACAAACAGGGTTTTAATGATCCCCTTTTGGGGGCAGAGATCTTTGGGAGGTGCCTGACAGCAGCCCCAGCACTGTTTTACCACAACTCCCTTCCCACAAGGTCTGCAGTGGTGGGAAGCTCCTCCTCCCTGCCCTGTCACTGCTGGTCACGGGGATTTTTGGTGCTTTGACCACTTAGTCCGTGAAAAAACCTCTTTTCCACGAGGAAATGGATGCAAAGCAATGGTCCCCGAGCTATTTCCTGTGACTGGTATATTAAATGTTCTTCGCCCTCTAATCTTTCTAAGCACTTCAGTTCTGGTTTGGTTTTAAATGAGTTTAGGTTAGAGCTGGAATCTTCCCCTGTGCAAATTCCTGGCTCCCTGAGAGTCCTGGTGTTTCAGAAGTCAGAAGGATGGGAAGTGCCTCAGTCACAGCATTATGGAATCCCAGAACGGTTTGGGTTGGGAGGGACCTTAAAGCCCATCCCATTCCATCCCAGGCTGCTCCAAGCCCTGTCCCCCCTGGCCTTGGACACTTCCAGGGGTCCAGGGGTAGCCAGAACCTCAGCCACAATGAGCCTTAACCTCACCTGTGAGCTCGGTGTGCTGCTCGAGTCCAATTAAATGGGTTTTATTTGAACTTCCGGCTGTTTTCTGGAAAGTTTTGTGTTGGGCTTTTTTTCCTGGGAATTTTTTATTTGCTGGTTGACAGCTGCTTTTACCAACCTTGCTTGACCATGAAGTGAATAGTGGCCAGGTGCTTGGGCCGTTCTGGTCAGCACTGGTCAGCCCCCCTGGCCTGCTGGGAGCAGGGACAACGCTGCCCTCCCACAGGGAGGGAACAGGCTCGCGTGGAAGTGGAAGGATCCAGGATTCCCCGAAGCCAAGCAGGAGGTAAATCACTAAATTACCTTTGGCCTCTAGGTGGCATTTCCCAGCCTGGCAGCTCCAACCCATCCCGAAAATGCCGTGGCTGTGCTTGGACACCCTTCCCGGGCAGGGTCACTCCTCGCCCTGGCCTTGGGAGCCTGGCAGCTCCAACCCATCCCGAAAATGCCGTGGCTGTGCTTGGACACCCTTCCCGGGCAGGGTCACTCCTCGCCCTGGCCTTGGGAGCCTGGCACGGGGAGAGCTGAAGGTGCTGCCGCAGCAGGAGGCGCTGGAAGCTGCACTCAGCTGGATCAGAGCAGGGCGGTGGGGTTCCCTCTCCCGGGAGGGGATCCAGAGGTTTGCTGGGATGGGGAGCAGTGCCCAGGTTTGTTGGGATGGAGGAGCAGTTCCCAGGTTTGCTGGGATGAGGGAGCAGTGTCCAGGCTGGCACCAGGGCAGGGCTGTGGCACTCCTGGGATGAGGAGCAGTCCCCGGGCTGGCACCGAGGGCAGGGCTGTGGCACTCCTGGGATGAGGAGCAGTGCCCAGGTTTGTTGGGATGAGGAGCAGTGCCCAGGCTGGCACCGAGGCAGGGCTGTGGCACTCCTGGGATGGAGGAGCAGTGCCCAGGTTTGTTGGGATGAGGAGCAGTCCCCAGGCTGGCACCGAGGGCAGGGCTGTGGCACTCCTGGGATGGACAGCAATGCCCAGGCTGGCACCGGGGCAGGGCTGTGGCACTCCTGGCACGGGCGGCTCTCCCGGTGTAATCAGGAGCTGCCAGGTCCCTCTGGCTCTGAGCGCTGCTGTTGCCCAAGCCCAGGTGAGCAGGGAGGGCTGGGGCCTGGCTGTGCCTCCATCCCTGGCCACAGCACAGCAGAACCTTGCTCGATCCACAGCCTCTGCTAGCCCCTGCTCCTCTCATTTTCCAGTTCTAAGCAGCATAAATCCCACCCTGGGTTTTTTTGGGCAGCTGATGAGATCCTTCTGTTGTGTCCTGCCTGGATATTTTTGTTGTGCTCCCTCTTCAGCACAGGGAGGACGCAGAGCTGCTGGAGCAAGTCCAGAGGAGGCTCCAGGATGATCCGAGGGATGGAGCAGCTCTGCTGGGAGGAAAGGCTGAGGGAATTGGGATTGTTCACCTGGAGAGGAGAAGCTTTGGGGTGACCTCGCTATGGCCTTCGAGGGCCTGAAGGAGCCACAGGAAACATGGAGAGAGACAGTTGACAAGAGCTAGAGGGACAGGACACAGGGAAGGGCTTCCCACTGCCAGAGGGCAGGGCTGGATGGGATTTTGGGAAGGAATTGTTCCCTGTGAGGGTGTGAGGCCCTGGCACAGGGTGCCCAGAGCAGCCGTGGCTGCCCCTGGATCCCTGGCAGTGTCCCAGGCCAGGCTGGACACTGGGGTTTGGAGCAGCCTGGGACAGTGGAAGGTGTCCCTGCCCATGAAACTGGGTGGCACTGGATGGGCTTTAAGGTCCTTCCAACCCAAACCCTTCAGGGATTTTTATGGCTCCGTCTGTGTTTTGTGTGTGTCAGCGAGCAGAGGCTGTGAGGGAAAATTGCCATTATCAAACTTTCCTTCTGAACATCCAGGATCAAATGCAGGTGCAGTCTGTCCCTGTCAGGAGCACTCAACAGGAGCTCCCCACGACTTCAAAGAGTTCCCTGGAGCACTCTCATCAAGCTCCTTATCTCCCTCTCTGCTTTCCTGGCTTCTCCTTGCTGCAGCTCCTAATTTTGCTGACCTGAGACTGGTTTTGGCAGTGGGAGAGATAAAGAGAGATCTTCTGCTGCTTATCCTGGAGAAAGGAGAGGGAGGGAAAGGGAAAGAGGATTAAAAGTGCTTTTCTAGGTGGAGTTAAGGTAACCAAAACTCCCGTTTCCCCTCGTACAGAGAAAGGGAATTCGCTCAGGAGGATTGTCCAAGGAATTCCTTTCAGTCTTGCCCTTGGAGGGTGGGGGAAGCCCTGGTCCAGACACACCTCCACGGAGGAAAAAGGGTGCTTTGGGTGTAATTACCAGAAATAGGGAAGAGGAAAGATGGATAAAAGCAGGTCAGAAATTACCCTGCATGTCCAGGGAGCAAAAAGGCGCGGAGGGCACTCCATGGGTGTGCAGGAGGTGTCCAAGGCCAGGCTGGGCAGGGCTGCAGCAACCTGGGACAGTGGGAGGAGTGGAACAAGATGGGCTTTGAGGTGCCTTCCACCCAAACCACTCCGTGGTTCAGAGAGGTTTGGGAGCAGCGTGGCATTTGCACCGTGGGATTTCCAGACACGGATCTGGGCCACTGCAGGGCTCGAGCTCTGCATTTTGGGACGCTGTGGGAGGGGTGGCTTCTACCCCACTGCATCCTGATACCCCCCTGTGCCGATGCCAGGGAGCACCAGGACATTCCCACACCTCCCAGCCAGGGCAGGACGGGCTGGATCTGCTTCCCGGGAGGATTCTCTCCCGAGTTTCGCTGCTGCTTGTGCAAGCCCCGGGCCGGTGCCAGGCCCACGGGGTGGGGGGAGAGTGGTGCAACCGGGGCTCTGTCAGGGCAGGGGGAAGGAAGAGCAGCTCGTTTGCCTCAGAGCCTGCAGGGGCCTCGCCGAGCTGCTGCGGATAAATCAGCATCTCCCTGCTCGCGCCAGGGCGGGTTTGGGGTGTCGCGGTGGCACCGCGCTGTCCCTGCCACAGCTCTGCCTCTGCTGTGCCCTGGCTCTGCTGACAGCAGCGTTTGGTGCCCGTGCTGGCACTCCTGAGCTCCAGGAGCGTGCAGGTGTGTCCGTGACCACGGGCAGCTCGCTGTATTCCAGCGGGGAATAGTTTGGGACAGACAATGCTGTGCTGCTACCTGCTATTTAGGAAGGTGAGGCCTGGCATTCTGGCAGAGCTCTGGAATGACACCTCATGAAAAACCAGTTTGATTCCCTCGTAACAAATGGGTGTAGTGGTTTTACACCCTGCGACTCATCACAGCTCTGCTGGGGCTCGGCTGGGCCTGGCCTGGGTTTGGTGGCACCTCTGCAAAGGCCACAGGACGGGGAGGTCGCTCACCTGCCCTCCCCCTCCAGCAGCAGGGAGGGGCTGCAGAGAGCGGTACGAGAGAGCAGGAAATGCTCCCGAGCAGCTCCGTGCTCTGGAGTGGGGTTGGAGGATCTCTCACAAGTAGGAAACAGTAAAAGATGTTAAAGGATATTGCAGTAGCTGTTGGAACACGGGCAGGAGTCAGCGCTGCCATTGGGGTGATTTGGTGAAACCCCCTTCCCCTGAAATTGGCTGCCTGGGTTTCCAGAGTGGAGCAGGTTCCCTGCAGATGTCCCCTCTCCTGCAGGAATGAGCTCCGGGGTTACAGCTCTGGGCACCCAGCTGCCCTGGAAGAACACGGATCAACCTGTGCCAGCTGTGGGAGATCTTCACGAGAAAGGAGTCTTTGTGATTTTCTTGGAGAGGAGATTCCGTGAAAATCCATTTCCTGCTAAAGTCAGATATTCCAGGCTGAAATTTACTTTATAACAGTAATGTTTTTAACTGGAGCTGGGGAAAAAGGCTCTTTTTTCCAGCTCTCCTGTGCTGCAGGAGCGTGTGTGTCTCCCTGGAGAAGTCGTGGGTTGGGGTGGGAGACAGGACCTTGCTCCTGCTCTGGGCTGGGCTCAGGCACAGCTTCACCTGAACCTTGGCTCGTGCCTGAGGAGGGGCTCAAGCCAGAACCACTTGGTTTTAACCAGATTCAGAGGGAAAATGGAAAAATTCCCCTCCTGGATTCTGCTCAGGTGGGATGAATTTAAAGGACTTTTGGTGTTGTTGACTTCAGCACACTGAGGTTTGCTCCAAAGGTGTGCAGGGCACCTGTGCTGCCCCAGGTGAGGCTGCTCAGGCTGATGTCTTTTCCTGGAGCATCCTGAATCTGGCAGTATTTAACTCCTGCTGTGAACAGCTCCCCGGCAGAAATCTGCAGTCTTTATTCCTGAGCCTCTGGTAGAAGCTGTCAGCTCCTTCAGGCCCTGCGAGGCCACAGTGAGGTCACCCCAAAGCTTCTCCTCTCCAGGTAAACAATCCCAATTCCCTCAACCTTTCCTCCCAGCAGAGCTGCTCCATCCTCTGACCATCCTGGTGCCTCCTCCGGATTTTCTCCAGCAGCTCCACGTCCTCCCTGTGCTGGGGCAGCTCTGCAGGTGGGGTCTCACCTGAGAGGGGCAGAGGGGCAGAATCCCAATCCCTTTCCTGTCCACACTGTGGGGATGCATCTCCTAAACCAGCACTGACCTCCTGGGCTGTTGCTCTGGGAGCTCCACCTCCATTTCTCTGGGTTTGATATCGAGCTGTTCATAACTGATACCTTTTCTTTTTTTTTTGAACATTCTGTGTGGAACAGTGTGTTCCCACTGGGAAAAACCAGAGCCCTGAGTCCCCAGGTGTCCCAGTGGTGCTTGAGGACCTCCTGGACCTGCAGGGCTGGCCAGGCCGGGTTGTTAGTCACTGTTATTTCAGGGAAGAACCCGGACAAACCTTCAGCAAACCCTGGCGTGACTCAGGGCTTGCTGAAAATAAAGCTGCACTGTCAGCTGGAGCCCCGGAGCAGAGGATGCTCTCCCAGGAGGGGTCTGGGCTGCGTTCTTCCAGCCCGCTTTAAACAACTCCGATTTCCCTGAGCTGGACACCCCGAGCCCGCCCGGAGCCCAGGGTGCGGCTCTGTGAATATCCCGGCTTATCTGAGCCGGGATCAGCGGCAGCGGCGGAGCAAAGCTCAGCTGAGCCCGGCTGCTGCTGAGCCTAAGGAGATCGAGAGGAAGATCTGGGGCTGGAGCAACGCGTTAAAGCCTGAAAATCCCTGATGTCATCCTCGCTGTGCCGCTGGGAGCCAGGGCTGGGTTATCGGCCCTGTTCGAGCACATCCCGATGGGATGGGATGGGATGTGTGCCCATCATCCCACAGCAGATCCAGGCACAGAGGGCAGGGGCTTTTCCTCCCAGCTGCTGCAGGCTCAGCATTGCCCGTGCTTGGATCGCGGAGGGGAGGGGGATCCCGGCAGTGCTCGGGTGNTCCCTCCCAACCCAAACCATTCCGTTCTCTGGTTCCCCCCGCCCTGTGGCCGTGCCAGGCTGCAGCCCTGGCCCCTCAGGACAGCTCTAAACACACATTCCCGGCTGCCAGTCTTCAGGAACGGGCAAAAAGCGCGTCCCAGGGCCTGGCTGTGCCGGGCTGTCCCCACGGGCGGTGACCAGAGCAGTTAGAAAGGGAAATAAAGCGAGGAAGAGCGGAATGCCCGGCAATTTCCCGGGTGATTATCACACCTGTGGGCCCCGTTAATGAGTGTCAAGCAGACAATCAGTGTCGAGGGTTAATTGCAGCCCCGGCCGCTGATGCTCCCTGGGTACCAGGGCCCTGAGGCGGCTCCGAGCGGCGCTGGGGGCCGAGCCCTGGCAGGGTTTACCCTGAGGAGGAATGCCATGGGGGCAGAGCTGGGGGCTGTGCCCGTGCCCGCAGGGCTGGGGACCGCGGCACTCGCCGGAGAATGCCAGGAATGCAGAGGAGAGCCTACAGGGAGGGGAGCCCGCGCCGCCGGATGGAGAAACCTGTTTGATTCCCCCGAAGGGCGAAACACGCCCAAGTCTCCTCCTCAAAACAAGGCTCGGCTTCCCGGGGCCGGGCCTCTCGGCAGGGACGGGCTCAGGTGTGCCGCAGCCGGGCCGGGGCCGCTCCGAGTCGCCGCTGCCGGGAGAGCTCCGCGTCGGGAAGCGCGCCCGGGGAACCTGCGCAGGTCGGTCCCGGAGCCTGGCACCGGCAGCTGGGGCTGCCTGCCCTGCCTGGGGAGGGCGAGGAAGAGGAGGGCTGTGCTGTCCTGGTGGGGGACGCTCCGGGGGGCACCGTGAATCCTCCTGCTCCGCAGCGAAGCGGAGCTTTTTGGGGTGTCTTGGGTCGCTCGCGGTGCGGGGCTGCCGTGGTGCGAGTGCTGCAGGGATGGGGCTCCTGCAGGTGTGGGGGTGAGGCTGGGGTTTGGCTCTGGGGCTTTGCTGCACCTGTCTGATCTCAAATTCCACGGCCCCACATCCCTCTGAAAGCCTCTCCCGGCTGGGTTTCCACGGGGCGCGGCAGTGACCTGCCGGGGACAGCTCTGGGGACAGCTCTGGGCGGGGGCAGAGCCCGGACAGCGCCGGGAAAATCCCAGCCTGTGACCCCTGACAGCCTCGGGAGAGGTTTGGGGGAGCCCCAGCTCCTTCTGCCTCTCCAGCCCCTCCCTCCCAGGACTCCTGCGGGACGCGGGCGGAGGTTTCTCCCTCTCTCCTGCTCTGCCTTGTTTTGTTTCTCCCTGAACCGGTGTGAAATCAGCGCCCTGGGAAGGAGTGGCAGAGCTGGCACGGAGGAGAGAGCACCTCCCTCTGTCCTTGCTTCATCCGAGTCCGGGGAATGTCGTCCCCATTTCCCTGTCCCACCCCCTTCTCCAGGCAGACCCCGTGCAGGGCGAGCTGGGTTCGCCTGGGGAGCAGGGATGTCCTTCCCCCTCAGCTGCATCAGGAGGTTTTGTTCAGGGTATTTTATTTATTTTATTATAAACGCAGTTTATTTTATTCATCCAGCCGATGATTCAGTACATCTCTTCCCAAAAAATTATCAGGATTTAAGTGGAAGTCCCATTTCCTACAAGTGGTGGATTTTAGCTTTCTTTTACCAAAAAAAAAGTTGTGTTTTCTTGGCAAAACTTCGTGGTGTCTCTGTGATGTCAGGAGGCTTCAATGAGCTTTTGTCCTGCTCTGTCTGTGGGTCCGTGACACCAAAACAAAGCTCCACCTTTGACACAAACCCCATTTTTCCTTCCTTCTCCCTTTCATCTTTGGACATCAAGGCTCAAGGTCAGCGGTGTGTGGGTGTGGTGAACGTCCTGCACATCCTTCCTTTTAAACCCAGAAATTAGCTGAGCAATTAGGAATTAATTCCATGTAATTAGAGCAATGAAACTGCACGCCCAGGATGGTGAAAATGCATCGGGAGTTTTCGGCAGTAGCAGGGGTGAGTTTTGAGCTGGGGGTGGCCCAGCAGAGCCCCTGGGGATGGGCAGGTCTGAGTGCTGCTCTCTGGGGTTTGTGCCACCCTTCCCTCCCTCCAGGATCTCCAGGCTGTGCCAGCTCCGTCTGGATCTGATTTCCCCGTGGGATGTGTGGTTGTGAGAGAGCGAAAGGAAATTCTGATGGTGCTTTTGCGGCTCTTCACGTGTTGTCTGGAGCGTGTCTGTGCTGCTCCTGCTCGTGAGGTCTGGGCAGGATTCCCCCCTCCAGCTGCAGGTTTTCATCCCTTTTCCCCATGTTCCAGGCAAAAGAGACCTTTGCTGTCCTCGGGTGGTGGAGACAAGATGCCAAGGGAATGTGGTGCTGGGATGGGGCTCCCCAGAGCTCCTGCTGCAGCCGCGAGTGGGGCCATGGGACAGGCTCAGGACAGAGCTTCGGGGTGGACAGCAGCAGGAATTCCCCCATGGAAAGGGTGCTCAGGCCTTGGCAGGGGCTGCCCAGGGAGGTTTGGAGTGCCCATCCCTGGAGGTGGCACCCGGAGGTGGCACTGAGTGCCCTGGGGTGGGGACAAGGTGGGCATTGGGCACAGCTCGGACTCGGTGATCCTGGAGGTCTTTTCAGGGATTCGGGGATTGTGAGTGCTTCTGTGGCCTGTGAACGAGGCAGCCAGGAGCTGTTGTGTTGCACAAGCCCAGAAGGGTGGATTTAAGGTTTGGTTTAAGGTTGTCTGGACTGTTTCCACTATTGAATTCCTGATTGCTCACAGCTTGACTTTAGAAATCTCCTGGTGCTTCTTAAATATCCCCAATGTTTATGGAACAGCATCAGCGTTAAATAGTCACTGCATGGAAAAAGGGAAAGGCAGGAATAAAAAGCTGGTCCTCCAGAGCAGCTGAGCGTTGTCTAAAACCCCGGAATCTCAGACTGGTTTGGGTGGGAAGGACCCTAAATCCCACCCAGTGCCACTCCTGCCATGGCAGGGACACCTTCCACTGTCCCAGGCTGCTCCAAGCCCCGTCCAGCCTGGCCTGGGACACTGCCAGGGACCCAGGGGCAGCCACAGCTGCTCTGGGCACCCTGTGCCAGGGCCTCAGGCTGGGTCTGGACTTCCAGAGGCTCCCTCAGAACCTCACCCTCCACACACGGAGCCCGCGTGTGCGGGAGGTGGGATGAGATCCCAGGCGCAGGTTGTGAGTCCCCAGTGCGGAGCCTGGGGTGAAATTCCCACTGCTCCTCGTGTCCCCAAGCTCGGACAGCAGGACAGGGGTGCCCACCCTTCCCAGGAACGGGATGTGTTTCACGTCAGAGCTCACAGGTGAACTAAATCCAGCTTTAAGAACGTTGGCTTAAAGCTGTCACAGCCACTGGGCCCAGGTGCGGCTCCAGCAGGAGCTGCCTGGAGCTGGGGTGGATGGCGGGGTTAATGTGGCTCTGGCAGGGGTCCCCGTGGTCCTGGCGGGGTTAATGTGGTCCTGGCGGGGTTAATGTGGCTCTGGCAGGGGTCCCCGTGGCTCTGGCAGGGTCACCGAAGCTCTGGCGGGGTCATTGTGGCTCTGGCAGGGTCATTGTGGCTCTGGCGGGGTCACTGTGGCTCTGGCGGGGTCCCCGTGGCTCTGGCAGGGTTAATGTGGCTCTGGCGGGGTTCAGTCCAGCCCGGCCCCGGCCCCAGCCCTGCTGTCCCTTCTCAGCAGATCAGTGTCAGGTGACATCAGGGCAGAGCAGGGACAAGGTTTGCATTGTGTGCCCTGGCTGGCGCGGAGAAATTCGAGTCTGTGCCCTCGAGGGAGGCAGTGCCGGGGTCTGGAGCTGCCTGCTGGGCCAGGTAACCCGTGCTAAAGGAGGGGATTTCTCCCCCTGCTCTCCTTCCCGTGGCTTTCCAAAAGCTGCTGAGTGCCAGGTGAAATTCCCACCTGGGACCTGGCCTGGAGCTCGGGCTGGAGGCCAAAACTCTCAGCAGGCTTGAGGAGGCTTGAAGGAAGGCGGTTCAAACCTCTTGCGAGCTTTAAATACGTTTTAATTTGAGGCTTGTGAAGGTCAGAACAGGCATCAATTATCCCCAAACCAGGAGATTTTTCCGCATGACTGCCCTGGGTGCTGCTTGCAGCCGAGGGCCTTCGGGTCACCGGCCACGTCCTCCATTAGTGCCCAGTTCCTGGGGGAAATGAGTCCTGTGCTGGCAGCCAGGGGCAGGGGGAGCACGGGAGAGATCCTTGGAGAGCTCCAGCACGGGCTCGGCTGGTGGGAGCAGATCCCAGCTGCTGGTGGGAGCAGATCCCCTCGGGTGAGGCCTGGATCCCCTCAGAGCTGGGCGCACGAGCGATGCCACGTGGGCTTTGGGCTGAGGGAAATAGCCCTGGTGAGGGCACAGGTTGGCATCTGTGGATGACCTTTGTGTGAGGCACCCAGGGTTTTACTCCTTGCCCAGGAATCCCAAAGCCATCGAGGCTGGAAGGGGTCTTCAGGGTCATCCAGTGCCACGGAGGCCTTGCACGGACAGGAAAGGCAGCAGTGGGTCACCTGAACCTGGGGGCTCCTGTCCCAAAAGGGTCTGACTGAGACAGGGATCAGCATGGAAAAGTGAGTGTGGAGCTTGGGACATCCCACTCCATCCCATCCCAGGGCCAGGAAGCAAAGCACGGGGAGCAGGAGTGCTGTGACCTGGACTCAGTGGCTGGCCTGGCTGCATGGACAGTTCAGGAGCCTAAAGGCGCCCGTGGTGCTCCCAGGAAAGCTGGGTTTGTGGCATCAAAGCAGCTCTGCTTCCTCTTCCCAGGGCACTCCTCCAGCCCTTAGAACTGGGTCCAGCTCATCCCCAAAACCCAGAGAGCAAGGTGCTGTTAGGCACAAAGGGGCCATTACCCCGGGTGCCCTGCAAACAGCAGGCTGAAAACTTGTTATTAACATTTAAAATCCCACCTGAGGCCTCAGAAAGGAGAGGGGCTGACAGGGAAGGGGAGCTCCTGTCAACTTTGAAAGAACAGCAAGTGTTTCATCTCCTGCAGGGTAATTACAGCTGTTTAAGTGCTTTCCACGGAAAGCAGGATCCTTCCCAATTAAGGAATCAGCCGCTGATTTCAGGTGCTTGAAGAATTTATTAGGGAAGAGTTGGTGTGGCTGAGCCTCCCCTCCTCAGGGGACGGGGTGAGTGGGCAGGGACAGGCCATCCCATCCAGGGCCACGGCTGGAGGCTCATCCCACGGGCTGTGATCCATAGGGATTGCTCCCTGCCAGGGACAGGAGAGGAGTTTGTGGTGCTGGAGCTGCTTTCAAACTCCAGGGCAGAGCAGGAACCCTACGGAGCCTGCAGCGAGAGCTGAGCCGGGCTCTGCCCCAGAGCTGAGCCGGGCTCTGCCCGAGAGCTGAGCTGGGCTCTGCCCCAGAGCACCTGGACATTGGCATCCCAACAAGGTTCCAGCTCCCTTTTCCTCATTAAACAGCTTGGAATGGCTTTCCTTGCGGGATGAGGAGCTCCGGAGTGTCCTCAGCGGGAGCACTGTGCCCTCCCTGCTGCAGCCAGGCTTGACCCCAAACCAAGGGGTCTCTGGCTCTCAGCAAAGCTGCCCGTGAGCCCCAGGGCTTCCCAGAGGTGGGAACAACCTGTGTGTGTTGCCTTGGTGGTGCTCCATGCCTTTGGGAGCAGGGATTTGGGGTTGGGTACTCGGATTTAGGCAGCAGCCCCGTTTGGAACAGTGTCAGGATATGCTCTAATAGGATTTTGCTCCTGTGCAGACAGGACATTTATCTCTTGTGCTGGGTGGCTCGTGTTGGATGCTTTGTCAGTGGGAATGAACCATTTTTATGGTTAGAATTAACCATTTTTATGGATTTCCTGCTGTCTGGAACATCCCAGTGCTCCATCCCACAGCTGAGCACCAGCTGCGTTTGTCCAGCACACAGGATGAGGGATTTATTGTACCCGGGACATGAGCTGGACATTGAATCACAGATTATTCCGAACATCAGAAGGAATATTGGAATATCAGCTGGCTGTTGAGTATTTGGATTGCACAGGGATGGGTGCAATGCTCGGGAATGTTTGCAGAGGGAGAGGAGCCTTGGGGAATTGTTCAGGATCCAGATGGGAAGAGGAGGGAACGAGCAGTGCAGATCCCTGGCTGAGACACGCCGGGAGAGGAGGCTTTGCCAGGCAGCAATGCTGTGAGATCAGCACCCAGCATTCCCCCTGGAATACTGCAGGGACAGGCCCACCAGCAGGGAATAACAACCTAACTTTGGATTCTCCCAAACAGGGCTGGGCCTTTTTATTTCTGGCTCGCAGAGTCATTCCAGAATCCAGGAGAGAGTTTTGGCAAGGGAAGACTGGGGGTGGTAAAAGCTGGAATGTGTCCCTGCCATGGAAGGGTTTGGAACTGGATGAGATTTAAGGTCCCATCCAACCCAAACCATTCTGGGATTCAATGCCTGATTTTCCCCTCCAAAACAAAAGCTCATCCTACAGCTTCCATGAAAAAATTAGGAGTGAGAACAGAACAGAACCATTTCTGACAGACATGACCAGGTGCTGCATTAACCTGGGTCCTTCTCTTCCCACCTGACACAAATCCGAGGGAGGCTCCAGGAACCTCAGAGTTCTGTAGACCCCAGAAGGTCTGGCCCACCTGAGTGGCTCTGGGCCCTTTTGCAAGGTCTCCTCCACCACTTTCTTCCCAGAGCTGGAAGAACACCTCTGGCATGGCCACTGGGCTGGATTTGATTTTCGGTGTCCTGGATGCTGCAGGTTCGTGGATGGGGAGAAATCCCAGCTCTGGTGCAAGGCCAGAGTCTCCCCATCCTCTGTGCCAGCGTGGCTGTGCTCTCCTCTCCTCATGGCTGCCAAGTTTTTATATCACAGCTGATACTTTGCTTATCCCCTTTCCCATTTCTTCCAGGGGCTTGTTGGCTGTGAGCCGTGGCAGAAGGGGAAGGTGCTGCTGAGACCATGATGTCCCTGGGTGTTGCTAAAGGTAATTCCTTCCTCTCCTGGTTTTCCTCTGTTTCCTCTGCCCGGCTGGATCTGCTGGAATGTCCCTGCTGGTTCAGGCCCCCGGGGAGGTGTTTCACTGAGGTGTGGGAGCACCGCCTGAACCTCTGTGATCTCTGGGATGCTGATCCTGAGGTGTGGGTGGCCACGTCTCCATCTCCCATCAGAGCTGGTGGAAGTCTCCCCCAGTGTTGGGATCTGTGGCAGAGAGGAGAGAGCTCCACGCTGGGGTGGATCCCATCTGCGCCGTGATCCTGAGGGTCCTTCCCTCCCTCTCCCTGTCCTCCCAGGAGGGCTGATCCCACCCACGGACGAGGATCGCCGCAGGATCATCCGGCAGATGAAGGTTCGCACCACCCTGCGAGGGGACAAGAGCTGGATCCAGCACCACAACTCCGACTCGGACGAGGAGAAGAGCAGCCCCCGGTGAGAACATTCCCTTCTCCTTCCCTTTCCCTCCTCAGAATTCCCTGAGCTGGAAGGGACCCGTCAGGATCGTTGATCCAACCCCTGGCCTGCACAGACACCCCAACAATCCCAGCCCGTGCCCGAGGGCATTGTCCAGACGCCCCTGGAGCTCTGGGTTCTCCAGGCACTCCGGTCTCCAGCTGTTCAAAATGTGCTGTGACAAGTTTGGGGTCCCCACGGTGGCAGGCAGTGGCACTGCCAAAGGAATCGCTGCTCCCGTTTGTTTCTGATAAACGCAGTGTGGGGAGAAGCTCGGACAGATGTCTTCTCCTGGAGCTGGGAATTCAGCAGCACGGACAGATTGGAAGCTTCAGGAGACCTGCAAAATTTTGTGAAGCCAGATTTTGCTTCAGCACCTCGGGGTGACAAACTCAGGGCAGGCCTGGGTGGAGGGAGTTTAGGATGGAAGAGGCAGGAGATCGAAAGCTCCCTGGATGTCACACAGTGCCCCGTGCCAGGGAACACCAGTCTGCTCCAGCCCCTCTTTGCCTGGAAACAAACCCAATCCCCAATCCCTCTTCTCTTCCTGCTCTCTCCAAACCCATCGCAGTCGTGTCCAGCAAGTTCCTCAGTTAACCACGTCCTTGTGTTTCCTGTTTCCTCAGGTCTGGACGGGCTGGTGGGGCACCCTCAGCCCCCAAACCCTCTGCTGCCCAGCAGGACAGGTAATTCCAGGGGCCCATCCTGCTCCTTCCCTGCCCTGCTGTCCCCTGGGGTCGGTGCGAGCTCTCGCCGTGTCCCCTCCTCTCCTCCTGCTGCCAGCACAGGTCTGGAGACAGCCCTGCTCCCAACAGTCTCACCCTGGGGACAGCATGGATGGGCTCCCACAGGTCCAGCGGGATGGGGGATGTCTTTAACCCAGAGGAATGGAGCCTTTGAGCCCGTGATCCCACAAGGCTGGGTTGGGACATCAGCTCCTGTGCTGGTGCAACCCCTCAGTGCCCCAGGCAGGGGCTCCTCAGGGCAGGGGGAGCCCTGGGTGGGGCTGAGCTTGCTTCAGAGCACGGGGGGTCTCCAGGGACTCCCGAGCTTGTAGGAATATCCTGGAACAGCAAACTCTTGGGAAGGGCCTGGGCCTTTGGGAGAGCTCTGCCCTCTCCCGTGAGCACTTCCCTGCTTCCCGTTCCCCGTGCCAGCTCTCCCCACTCCTTGTCAGACAGGGCTCTCCAGAGGAGCCACGCTGGTGCTCCCTCCCTGGGAATGCACCCTCGGGGGAGTTAGAGTGGAGCTGTTGTTCTCCAGTATTAAATAATCGGGATCTCTATCACGTCTGATTTCCCCCCTCTGTGCCACCAACCTGGGGAGTTAATCTGCAGCCAGAGAACACTGCCAGCATGGCTAATTTTAATTGGCTCGCTCTAAAATTCACTTCCCTTACAAAAAATCCTTTACAGAGCTTGCTCTGGTGATCATTCACTTTAAAACGTCCTCCGAGGTCAATCCAGCTGTGGGATCCCTCCAGGCCCTTTCAGCTGGATTTGGTGTTTGGCATCCACAGGGACATTCCCCTTCAATCCTGGTGCTGCTGCTGCTGTTTTCCCCATGTTTTTTAACTCTCTGATGTCTGTTCTTTGCACAGGTCCTCTGCCTCCAAGCCCCAGTCTGGATACCTCATCAGGTGGGTATGGAATGGGAGAGATTTGGGCTGCAGGGGGAGGAGCAACAAGCGGGAAAAATGTTCCCTGCTGGGTTCTGTCAGCTGGGAACATCGCAGGGCTCAGGGTGAAGAGCCAGTCCTGTTGTTTCACCGGTGGTTTGAACTTTGCTCCGAACATTTTCCAGCCAAAAATTTAAGATGTCCCTTCCCTCCCCAGGGGGGTGTTCACCAGGACCATCGATAAGAGCTCGTCCGTGCCGGATTCTTCGCCTCCCAATCAAGCACAGAAAAAGTACGAGTGTGTCCCCCCCAGAAAGGAGGCAAACGCTGCCTTTCAGTTGAGCAGCACCCCCTGCAATCAGAGTGGGGATATTTGGGGTGGCGCTGATTTCCCCCTTCCTGTGGAGCTGCCCTGGGGAAGGAGGTGGGGAGGGATGGGAAGGTCTCATTCCCAGGCGTGGTTTGTGTCCCCTCAGCACTTCCCTGAAGGGACAGGGCCGCTCCCCCTCCGGATACAGGATGACCACGGAGGACTACAAGAAACTGTGAGTGTGCAAAGGGTGCTCCTCCTGTCCCTGCTCAGCTCAGGGGTGCCCCTGGAGCTTCCAGAGCTTCCACTGCAAACTCCAGTGGTTCCCGAGGCTTTGTGGGCCACGAGGTGCTCCGTGAACTGACAGTGGCCTTTGTACGGAGGGGATTTTCTCACCAGGCAGGAATGGAGGGTGCAGCCTGGGAACTGGGTTTGGGGCATTGCTGAAGCCTGGAGAAAGGGGGATCCCTGTGGCAGAGCAGCGCTGCGGGCATTTCCTGCCCAGCTTTTTGTGTCCCAGAGCGTGGCTCTGATCCGAAAGGGGGTTGGGGCCTCTGGACTAAGGAAAAAGTCCTACAGGGACGTGTGCACCCCAATGGAAAATACAGGTGTCTTCCAGGGTCTGAGCCGTTCACTCGTGTTTGGCTCCTGCTGCCTCTGCCCCAGCCACAGCAGCAATTCCCTGACCCTGGCTCTCCCTTCCCTCCCCATCCCAGAGCTCCGTACAACGTCCGGCAGAAATCCGTGGATGGGGATGAGGAGGATGTGCCTTTTTCTCCAGATGAGCATAAGAAGAGGTGAGGCCTGGAGGTGGCTCCGTGTTCCTGCAGGGACGGTGACAAGCGGCCTCGCTCCGGCCAGGCTGTTCCATCCTGGAGAGCTTGGGATCCAGGCATGGATCAGGGCTGGGTGCAATCCAAGGATAATCACAGCTCTCCCTGCCCCGAGCCCGGCTCTGCCCATGGGCCGCCGCGCTCCCAACAAAACGTAATTAAAATCCTGACGTGATCCAGCCTGACAGCACGGCCCAATTAACTCGGCAGCCGGGGAGGGCTGTGGAATCCACGGGCTGCGCTGTGGCCATGGGAAGAGATGGAGATGCACAAGCAGGCAGGAGGGAGGAGCCCAGCTCCCCCAGTGCGGGTGTGCCCCGGAGCCGGGATCGCTCCAGGACTGGCACCCGCGGCCAGCTCCAGGCAGGGCTGTCCTCCTGTCAGGAGTGGGATCAGAGAATCATCCCGGCGTGGTTTGGGTGGGAGAGACCTCAAAGCTCATCCAGTGCCACCCCCTGCCATGGGCCGGGACATCTTCCCCTGTCCCAGGGTGCTCCAAGCCCTGTCCAGCGGGGCCTGGGACACTGCCAGGGATCCAGGGGCACAGGGCATGGACAGGAACAGGTCTGGTCTCTCTGGCTGGAGCCTCGTTGCTTTTGATGGAGTTTCCTCAGCCACAAGACCTGTACAAAGGAAAACTTGGACACTGTGTCCCCTGGGGTCCAGCCATGAAAGAGATGGAGAGGGACTTTGGACAAGGGATGGAGGGACAGGACACAGGGAAAGGCTTCCCACTGCCAGATGGGATATTGGGAGGGAATTGTTCCCTGGGAGGGTGGGGAGGCCCTGGCACAGGTTTCCAGAGAAGCTGTGGCTGCCCCTGGATTCCTGGAGGTGTTCCAGGCCTTTTCAGGGATTTGCCCTCTCCCTGGGACACCTGGCAGTACCGAGGTCAGTGCAGACACTCCATGGAGTGTGTCAGCCCCAGAGCCCATGTCCCATTTTTCTGTCCATGTTACCAATATTGCAACAGTCCAGGTCTGCAGTGGATTGTCCAGCCCTGGCCCAGCTGCCCAGGGCACTGGTGCAGTGCCCCCATCCCTGGGAGTGTTCCAAAAACCTGTGGCTGTGGCACCTGAGGACGTGGGTTAGTGGTGACCATGGTGGCGGTGTTGGTTGGTTGCTGGATGATCCTAAAAGCCTTTTCCAACCTTAACCACCCCATGATTCCATGAAATCCGCTCCCCGGAGCACAGGAGCTCTGTCAGGGTCAGCCCCAGCCTCCGGCGGGTTGTTCCTTGCCTGCCCAAGGCTCCAGCCAGCAGGGAGAGCTGGGATTCGCAGGATGTGACCCCTTCCCTCCCTCCCTCCCCTCAGGACGGAGGCTGCCAACAGCGTCCTGCGGCGCTCGGCCGGCCGGGAGCGCGCCTACGTCCTGTCCGCGGCCAAGAAGAGCAACGGGTGAGTGTCCGGAGGGTGGGAACGGCACAGGAGCCAGGGAGGGGCTGCTGGAGGTGGCACAGGGGAAGGGAACCTCCCCCACACAGCAGCCAAGGACAGGACACAGAGATTCTGCAAGGGCTGGAGCTCCTTCCCTGTGAGGAAAGGGTGGGAGAGCTGGGGGTGCTCACCTGGAGAAGGGAAGGGTCCAGGGAGAGCTCAGAGCCCCTTCCAGGGCCTAGAGGGGCTCCAGGAGAGCTGGAGAGGGATTTTGGAGAAGGGATGGAGGGACAGGACACAGGGAATGGCTTCCACTGCCAAAGGGCGGGGAGAGATGGGATATTGGGAAGGAATTGTTCCCTGGGAGGGTGGGGAGGCCCTGGATCCCTGGAAGTGTCCCAGGCCAGGTTGGACATTGGGGCTTGGAGCACTCTGGGATAGTGGAAGGTGTCCCTGTCCATGGCAGGGGGTGGGACTGGAAACCCTTTAAGGTCTTTCCAACCCAAACCATATCTGCAGGTTTCTGCTGAACTGGGGAAATCCTCCGAGTATTCCTTATTGAGAGGGATGAAATTTCCAGAAAATAAAAACCATGGGAGTCCCTAATTCCCTGAGGCAATCAAGAGTCCAGTTTTCATCCCCAGTTCTTCAGCTGCTCTCCGCAGTTTCGTTGGATTATTTCGTTGGGAATTTGCCCACGTGTGACACCCCTGGTCGGGGCCAGCTCTGCCCAGAGGGGTGGCAGGACGTTGCACACCCGGGGCAGGGTCCTGGGGGGCTCTGCCCCTGCCCAGGGCGTGTCTTTCCCTCCAATCCTTTAACTGCTCCTTGATCCTTCCTCCACAGCAGTCCAACACAGGAATTCCCACCCCTGTTTGCCAAGAGGTAGGTGCTGGACCTCGGGAAGCACAGCTGGGGTTGGGTGTGTGTACCAGGCTGGGATAGCAGATCCCGGGAGTTTCACAGCAGAGGAAGAACAATTCCTTGAAAAAGGATGCTGGGGGTTGGATCCTGCTGGGGTTTTTTTGGGAGAAGCAGTGTTGGAGCCACTGGGAATACAGTCCTGATGGTGCTTTGAGTTATGGGCAACCTGAAACTGGAGAGACTCAGTCACAGCATTCCTGTTTCCCGGGAAGCTGCTCCAGCCAGCCAGGAGGAGGCTCCTCAGGCATCTCCCTCCCGAGGCTGTCAGTGGCACAGGGAAACGTGCCCGGGGCTCCCGCTGGAATCCAAGAGCTCAGCTGATGTGTGTGGAAAAATCCCACTGACCTGGCTGAGTTCTGCCCCTCGGGATGCTCGGCAGGAGCACAGGGAGCAGGAGGAGCAGGAACAACCTCAGGGGAAACAGGGAAAACAGGGATGAACTGCCTGGAAAGGCACAGAAAAGAGGAAAGGCTGTGACATTTGTCTCCTTTTCCCTGGGGAAAGGATTGAGATAGAAGAGGAGGAAGGACAGCAGAGGAGGAGTCCGACTGTGCCAGGTTCATCCAGGTTTACCCCGGATCACAGCAGGTATCCATTCCTCGGTGTGGGGAGTCTGGTTCCAGGGCTCTGCCAGCTTTGGGGATAACTGCATTTATCAGCTGTCCAAACACAGCCAGACACGGGGGGTTTGCAGAGGAGACTTCCCAGAGAAGCTGTGGCTGGCCCTGGATTTAAAGCCCATCCAGTCCCATCCCCAGTGGGCTGGGACACCTTCCACTGTCCCAGGTTGCTCCAAGCCCCATCCAGCTGAACTCTTTCTTGCCAAACAGGTGTAAGGGAATAATTTTCCAATGCTTTTGACTGAATCAGTGCCTGGACCATAAAAAAGGTGGAATAGTTCTCACAGCAAACAGCCCTTTGGCTGCTGCCCTTGTCCTAGTGCTTTTACTGGTGTGTCACTGCAGAAGGTGGAAATTCCTGGCAAAATCAGTGCTTTTAATTCAAAACTTGCTTCTGAGAGGATGACTTTGCCAGTGAATGGATTGAGAAGAGTGATGATTCATTCCCATTTTCTCCATTCCCGTAAGGAATGCTCCAGTGCAGGGCAGATTTGCTGCAGTTGGAGCTGGTTTGACCAGAAATGACAATTTTGTCCTTTGTCCTCCCTTGCAGCCCCAAACCAGGCAGCAGGAGCCAAACATCCCCATCCCTGAGTGAAACCTCGGGGAAAATTTCCACTTCAGCTGAAATCAGGTGGGTCTGGAGGCCCTGCAGCAGCCTCGGGATCCCCTGAGGGCAGGATGGAGAATTGGCTCTGCCTGGGGGGATTCCCTGGAGACACCAAATCCTCCGGGACACAGAGCAGCACAGAACAGCAAACACCTCACAGGGAATCCAGGGAAGGGGCAAACATTCTGGAGGAAACATTCCCAGATGGAAGCCACGGGCCTCCCACAGTTTGAACATTGCCCAGCTCTGTGCTGGGAATCCAAATCCAGCCCTGCAGCCCTTTCCATGGGCTCAGCTGATCATTTTCCCTTTGATTTCCCCCCCTTCCTGCCCTATTCGTAGGTCACTTCCGACTTTCTGTGCGGCTCCTGTGGCTCCTCACCTCCCTCCCTCACGCTCCTGCTGTTTTCCCTGCAGGAATGGTGAGGACAGACAGGCCCCGAATGGGAAATTCTCCTTGGAAGCGGAGTCCCAGCGTGGGGATGGGTAAGGAATGGGCAGGGGCTGCTCTGTGCTGCTGGAGCAAGGCCTGGCCCTGGGTTTTCCCGGGAATTGCAGCTCCCTGCTCCTGGTGTCCCCCAGCCCGGGCTGGGCTGTGCTCCAAGAGCATCATCTGCTGGCAAAGCTGCAGCCTGGCCATGCCCTCCTCTCTGCCTCACTGCTCTGGGATTCTCCTCCCTGAACTCTCCATTCCCTGCTTTTCACTGCTCCATTTGCCTCCATTGCCATTCCCCGTGAGTGTCCCACCTCCAAGGGCTGTGCTGATCCCTGGGGGTGCTGGCTCCTGCTGGTCCATGGTTCCATGATCCATGATCTGCAGCCAGGCCCACTGGGCTCGGGAATGTGGCCCTGCCTGTCCTGACAGAGAGATCAACCCCATTTTGTTCCCCACCCAGCTAAATATCAGCAGATTTCTCTAGGATAATACACTACAAATGCTGACAGGCCCCATTTTCACCGGAATTTTCCTTTTTCTAGTGACAAAGCTGTGAAGGAAAAGCCTGAGAGGTTCCCATGGGATGAACAGGCCCCCAGAGCCACCGGAGCTTCCACGAATGGGAGGTAGAGTTACTGAGGGATTCCTGAGCTGGGCACTGCAGAATCCATAAAATGCTGCTCTGGAGCTGGCTGGAATCTTGGAATGATATTTACTGCTGGAAAAACACATTCTGTCTGGGCTTTGTAGAACTGCTCTCTCCTTTATGAAATGCATGGGAAAGTCACTGTAGAGCATTGCTCAAGTTGTGTCTCTCTTTTCCAGTTTTCCTGAGCACACAGAAGCCAATAATGGGTTTTACCCATCAGAGTAAGTGGAAAATTCCCTTTTTCTCCTTCATTTTAGAGTGGGGGTGTTCTCCTGACCTGGGTTTGCCCTGCAGATGAGTTCTGGGAGCAGCCCTTGCAGAGGGGGGTGGGCCTGACCCACCAGCTCAAAAAGCCTGGGATCTTCCAGCTGCTTTCCTCACACGAGGATGAGTCTGGTGGATTTGGGGCTCAGCCCTTCAGGAAATTCCCAGAGCTAAGCAAGAGGGAGGAAAATACGTTCCGTTGGAGCCAGGAAGATCTCGTGGTGGATATTTTTGCTTCTTGGTGTTCTCCACTTGCTGAGCTTCCTGTTCTCCCGGCAGGTCCAGCTCTGGCTCCTGGGACAGACCTGGGGATGCTCCGGAGAAGCTGCTCCGTCCGTCCGAGCCCTCTCCCTCCCAGGGTGACACCAGGTGGGACCCTGCCCAGGGCCTGGGGCTGGCACCCTCTGCTTCCAGCTGGGCTGGGAATAAGCAACTTGGCCAGAGTAGAGCTGGGATTACAATCCAAACCGGGCAGCAAAGTAGCTGGCAATGGAAAATCCTGCGTGGGTAAACAGTGGGAACAGCATATTTCTGTTCACTGTTACACAACTTCTTCCCAGAGAAGCAGCCTGGGAATTCAGGAGGAATTTCCCCATGGAAAGGGTGCTCAGGCCTTGGCAGGGGCTGCCCAGGGAGGTTTGGAGTCCCCATCCCTGGAGGTGTCCAGGGAAGGCCTGGAGGTGGCACTCAGTGCTCTGGGCTGGGGACAAGGCGGGGATTGGGCACAGGTTGGACTCGATGATCCCAGAGGCCTTTTCCAACCTCTGGGATTCTGGGAGCAGATCCAGCAGCTTTAGCACATCTGTCCCACATGATTTGAGAGCCTTTGCTCCCCTGACACTGCCAGAGGTGCAGGGTCAGGGCAGCACTGATCTCCCTGGAGCTGCTCCCCTCCCTTGGCCATTATTTTGGGATTCATTTCCAGGTATTGGCCCACCAAAGGCCTTGAGGTGAGCAGATTTCAGGGCCAGGCTGGACGGGGCTTGGAGCAGCCTGGGGTAGTGGAAGGTGTCCCTGCCCATGGCAGGGGGTGGGATTGGATGAGCTTTAAGGTCCTTCCAACCCAAACCTTTCCATGGTTCCCAGATCCCATGAAATGAACTCAGCCCTCGGCGCTGAGGTGAGGAGGGTCCCAAGGCCGGGAGCTGCTGGTGGTGATGTTGGAATGTCTTCCCCAAAGTTACTCTTGTTGTGCTTTGTCCAGGTGCTCCATCCTGGGAAAGGACAGGAAATTCCTGTAGGGAGATGTGTGGGAATTGGGTCCCAGTAACCGCCTCAGTTCCACCAGCAGCCTCTCCTCCTCTTGGTTAGAGATGGAAAATGGGTTTTTCCTGAGGGAAAATCAGTTCTCTGAGACAATTCTTTCATGTTTCCTGGGCTGATACAAAGTGCAGTGTTGCTCATACAAATCCCCTGGAAGGCTTTGGAAGCTCTAAATTCCCCCTTTTTTTGCCAGGTCTCCCTTGCAATCCGATGTCCCTTTTCGCTCCACGGAGAGAACCCCTGTGCACATCGAGGACACAGAATATTCCTTTAAGAGGTAAGAGTAGGGTGAATTTATTTGGCATAGGAATAATCCTAAGGATCAAGGGAAATCTGGATGGGCAGGCACAGAAAGAGGCTCCTTCTCCTGCTTTTTTCCCAAGGATGGAGACAAATGAGGTTTAAATAAACCAAGAGCTTTGTGTTGTATCCCTCTCCCTCTCCTCTGAGACCAGCCAAGCACTCCAGATTTTTCCTCCTCTTGTGTCCTCACTGGGGTTCAGCCACTCAGTTTTAATTCCCTGATAATCCAGGGATGCTGGGGTGGCAGCAGGGAGCTGGAAGCAGCTGGGATCCAGGGCCATGGACTGTCCTAGAGAAAAGCCCCCGTGCAGGCTGGCACCAGCCTGGCCTGCTGAGCAGAGCCGTGCCAGGATCCAGGTGCTGGTTTTTAGGGATGGGATGGGCCTTGCTCTGCTTGCCAGGTCTGTCCTGGGCTATGAGGAGAGGAGCAGCTCCACGAATCCCGAGGGCCCAGCCCACCACCAGCCCTACTGGGATGACACCAGGTGAGGACTGGGCTGCTGGGGTTGGTGATCTTGGGGCGTTTGGGGTTGGTGATCTTGGGGCGTTTGGGGTTGGTGGTTTGGGGCGTTTGGGGTTGGTGATCTGGGTGTTTGGGGTTGGTGATTTGGGATGTTTGGTATGGCTCTGACCACACCGGCTCCTGCTCNGTGATCTGGGGGCGTTTGGGGTTGGTGGTCTGGGGCGTTTGGGGTTGGTGATTTGGGTGTTTGGGGTTGGTGATTTGGGATGTTTGGAATGGCTCTGGCCACACCGGCTCCTGCTCCTCTCCAGAGAATGGGTGTCTGCCCATCCCAGCATGGATTTTCCCAATCCTGGATCTCTGGTTTAGGTTTCTGGACTCAGCCAGCCTCACTGAGAGGGGCCAAGGATCCCCTGGCCATGACACCCCCCCAGAGCCCCCCAGGCTGAAGGATCCCACTGAGCCCAGCAGGGCTGGGTAAGGAATGGGACAATCCCCCCCTGTGGGATGAGGGGACACTAATCCATGTCCTTCAGTGCCACATCCACACATTTCCTGAACGTTTCCAGGGCTTGACAACCATTTTCCGTCAAGAAATTTTTCCTAATATCCAACCTAAATCTACTCTAGTGCAACTTGAGGCCTTTTTGTGTCTGGTTCTAGTGCTGCTTCTACTGGATGAGCCTTTTACCATGGTTTTACAGGAAAACCTGGGAGAAAAGATCCTCCTTAGCTGGAGCCATCAAACCCTGTCCAGCTGGACTGGACTTTAAATTTGGGAGCAGAGAGTCTCTAGGGAGAACCAATAAGCAATAAAATTTGGCATTTGGCTCCGTGGTAACGCTGGTTTTGAACTTCCTCAGTCAGGGCTGGCTGTCCACATGGAAGGACTTTATGGACTGATTTCCTTTCTTTAGTCCATATTTTCTGCCTAAATTGGAAGAGTCAAGGCTCTTGGTTAAACTGGGCTCCCTCCCTGGTGTGTCAGTGACACCTTAGGATCAGAGTGACCAGAGTGTTCCTCTCCCCAGGTCTGTGCTGCACTCCCAGGACACTGCTGGGAGCAGGGACAGGGACACGGGAATGGCATCCTGTGTGCGGAGTGAGGAAAGCACTGCAAGAAGGCAAGAGAAAAACTGGGACTGCTTTTCCTGGTGGGAGGATGTGGGGAATTTACTGCAGGGGGCTCTGGAGAAGGCACTAAAGCATCCTGACACTGATCCCGTGACAGTCACGGTGTCCCTGCATTTCCCCCCACAGTGGACAGGGTCACACACAGGGGCTGAGGCTCCTGACAGCTCTTTCCTCCCCACCAGGATCACTCTGGACTCTGAGGAACAAAGCCTTCCCAGCACAGACAGCCCCCGTGAGAGCCTGGGGGGCTGGAGGCACAGCGAGCCCGCCCCGGGGCCAGCCAGGTATGCTGGGGACATCCCCGTGTTTGTGCCATCAGTGGCTCTCCCACCCCCATCCTTTGCTCCTTGGAACACTCCTGGCTGAAGTGCTGGACCCAGGAAATTTGCCTAATCCAATGACACTGACCACAGGAATATCAGAAGGAATCCTTTCCTGTGAGGGTGTGATGCCCTGGCACAGGTGCCCAGAGAAGCCGTGGCTGCCCCTGGATCCCTGGCAGTGCCCAAGGCCAGGCTGGATGGGGCTTCGAGCAGCCTGGGACAGTGGAAGTTGTCCCTGCCCGTGGCAGGGGCAGGATGGGATGAACTTGGACGTCCTTCACAACCCAAACCATCCTGGGATTCCACAATTCCACGATCCTGTGGTTCTGTTAACACCATGGTGTCCCACTTCTCCCTGTCCCCTATAGAGAGCAGCAGGATCCACCCTCAGCAGACCCCAAACACCCGTGTGAGCTGCTCAGAGCAAAGACACCCATTGGCTTTATGGTCCAACTGGTTTTAACTCCTCAGCAGGTCTGACTTCAGCTCCCAGGAGAGTGTTCCCAGTGCCCACGAGTCCCAGCCGCCTGTGGCCCTGTTCCAGGACCGCCAATCCTTGGGAGGCTCCGTGCCCAGCCACAGGATTCCAGCCTACGTGGACAGCCAGGTGTTCAGCACCAGGAGGTGAGGATTTGGGGATCAGGGGTTTGGGAATGAAGGGTTTAGGAGGCAGAGACAGGGAAAGCTGCTGGCATGGGACACCTTCCACTATCCCAGGTTGCTCCAAGCCCCATCCAGCCTGGCCTTGGACACTTCCAAGGATGGGGCAGCCACATCTTCTCCAGGCAATCCTTTTGGGAATGCTTTGGCTTTGCTCAGTGTTGGGTTTGGAGCCTGTTCTCCCTATGGAACATGAAACCAGCATAGGAGGAATGCATCGTGGAATCATGAGCTCCTCATGGCTGGAAAAGACCTCTGTGATCACCAGCTGTCAATCCATGCTGTCACCACCAAGCCACGGCCTCAAGTGCCACATCCACGCATTTTCTGGACACTTCCAGGGAGAGGGATTCCACCGCTGCCCTGGGCAGCTGTGCCAGGGATTGACAGCGACTGTGAGCCCAGAGTGGGGACTCCAGAGGTTCCTGCTGCTGTGTGCTCAGGGCTTTGTGTCCCCTCAGCAGGCCCAGCGCAGATCCCAAAGGGAGCGGTTATTCCGGGAGCAGCAGCCCCAGGAGCAGCTGGCACGACAGTGCCAGGGGGCACGGGGACTTCAACCCCCCAGCAGGACGGTGAGTCCAGGGCTGGATCCCAACTTCCCAAACCAAGGAGCTCCCCATGGCCACGTTTACTCGGTTTCCAGGTGTCCTGATCCATTTGCTGACTCCCTGGATGTGAGCACACCTTGGGTGTGCCGTGGCTGTGGAGCGGGAGGGGTCAGTGCCCAGCAGGGAGATTCCAGCCGAGATTCCCACCCGGTGTGAGGATCCCTCACTGCCCGAACTCAGAGCTTGAGACTGTTCCACTTCCTCTCCCCAGCCACGACTCCCTTCCCAGAGATCCCACCATGTCCATGTCCCAGAGAAGCCACAGGGTGCCGTTCTACATGGACAGCTTAACCTGTAACAGCACCAGGTAAACGGGGAGTCACAAGTGCTCTGAGGGAAACCTCCCGGAATTTCATGGAAGAGAAGCCAGCAGGCGAGGCCAAGAGCTGAGAGAGGGAGGATTGGTTTCCAGGGAGTGGATGCATGATCCAGAGGCACAGACCAATGCTTAAACCATTCCAAAAGGTGCCTAGCACAGGGCCTGGGAAACATCCAGAAAAATCCCTGGAGATTTTTCACGGTGTGGGAGGCCTGAAGAGAGGGACAGGAGAATGGGGAGCTGGTTCCCGGCCAGGAATTGGCCTTTGCTACAGGAAAACAGAGATCACAGCAAGGAGAGAGGGTGACTGTCCCCAGAACATCAATGGTTACATGACAGAACTGCTCCCAGAACAAGGCTGTGGGAAGGAGCAGGAGGTATCCAGTATGGAATACCAGTATCCTGCAGTCCCTCCTGGCAGTGCCAGCCCATCCAAGTGCTGTCACACTCCATGGAGCCACCAGTGCAGGGCTGACGGCTGGATCTGTAACAAGAGTAGTGGTGGGGGTGAAGAGGAGGCACAGGATCCTTGGATAGCCTTGGGTTGGCTCCAGGAAAGGTCAGCCTCATTCCAGGGCTCATTACTGAGCAGATGGACAGAGCTGTTTTCCATAGTTTTTTTAGCATTCTTCCTTTGAATTACTGAGTTGGGGACAGTTCCATTGGCTTTGGGAACATCCCCATCTCCTGCAACCCCTCCTGTGCCCTTTCTCGCCGTGGCTGCTCCCATTCAGGCTCTGTCACTCACTCACCCCATCCTCACTGGAAGATCTCATTGGATCTTCTCTCCCATGGCCCTACGAGTGGGATTTTCCCAAATCCCTTCTCCAGGGAAGCAGTCCTGTCCTGTGGCAGGTGTAGAAGGAGAAAGGAACGGTTTGGTCCACGATAAGGTCTGGAATGGGCTGTGCTGTCCATCTGCCCTCCCAGCAGCAGCAGCTGCTCTTCTCCTGGCTGCCAGTTTGGATCCTGCCGTGGCTCACACACTTCTCCCTCTCTCCACAGGCTCCTCTCCGGTTCCAGCGAGAGGCTCTGCAGCTCCCACCACAGCTCTGGGTACCAGCCTGACTCCAGCACTGCCGGGTAAAGATCCAAGGGGGCACAACCCCCTCGCTGCAGGATGGGGCTGGCACGGGGCCATCCTGCTGGGTGAGGAATTCCAGCTTTGGCACCTGGCTGGTGTCACCCACAGCAGGGTCAGGACAGGGATTGTCCCCCTGTGCTGGGCACTGGTGAGGTCCCACATGGAATCCTGGGGTCAGTTATGGGACCCTCAGGACAGGAAGGACACAGAGGGGCTGGAGTGTGTCCAGGGAAAGGAATGGAGCTGGGGAAAAGAAGGAGCCCCAGGAGAGGCTGAGGGAGCTGGAAAGGGGCTCAGCCTGGAGCAAAGGAGGCTCAGGGGGGATCTTCTGGCTCTGCACAACTCCCTGACAGGAGGGGGCAGCCAGGGGGGTGGACTCTGCTCCCAGGGAACAGGGACAGGAGGAGAGGGAACGGCCTCAGGCTGGGCCACGGGAAGTTGAGGCTGGTGGTGGAGTCACCATCCCTGGAAGTGTTCGGAAAACGTGTGGATGTGACACTTGGGAACATGGCTTGGTGGTGACCATGGTGGTGGTGCTAATTGATGGTTGGATTTGATGATCTTAAAGGTCTTTTTCAACATTAATGTTTCCATGATTCCATGACATAGAAAGAGCCCATGCTCAGTTTAAGGAAAAAAAAGAGGTTTCTTTCCTTAGCCATGACAGGGCTTAGTGTAAGAAGGTGGATTAATCCCAGCTTTTAGGCAGCAGTGGAAATGCACCGTGGAAAAAGGCTGATTAATTCCTGCCAGGGCTGCAGGCACAGGGCTGGGGGCACAGGGCTCCCCTCAGCCTGCCCGGAGCTGCACCCGGGTGGGGCATGGAATTCTGCAGCTGGGATTGGAAAGAGGCAGGAATATGCAAGGGAGGTAAAAACATCCCCAAGCAAACCAGCAGCAGTTTCCACTGGCTGAGAACACTGGAGACATTCCAGAGGCAGAACAGCCCCTGGAAGCAGCGCTGTGCCACAGGGGTTGGTGGTGACGGGAGCCGGGAGCTCTCTCCATGCCCATTGTGTGCCTAATCCTGACGGGAGCTGGGAAAGACATCCTTCAAACCAGCGCGTAACTGGATGAAAGGGTTACGTTATCCATCCCATTCTTTCCAATTAACTCGATTTGTTTTGGTGGGGTAATTAGAGGAGTTGTTATTTAGCAACAATGCTCGATATCCAGGATTTATTCCCGAACAACAGCATCCTGCTCCGAGCCTCTCCCGCACGCGTTCCGTGTCCAGGGGCACCCGAGGTCCCTGCCCGGCTCTGCCGAGCCCCAGCCGCTCTTTTCTCATGCAAATGCTCCCCGTTTCCCCCAGGAGAGGGATCCTCTTTGTCAAGGAGTACGTGAACACCGGCGGCTTTGCAGCCTCGCCGCGCTACGGCAGGTACGGAGTGCTGGGGACACCCGCGTGTCACACCGCGTGTCACACCCTGTGTCACACCCACGTGCAGAGCCCGGCACGAGGCTTTGCCACCTCGCACATCCCACTGGGATGGAGCAGCTGGAGCTGATCAGCGCCGGGGTTATCGGGAGGGCAGGTTCTCCTCGGTGGGGTCCTGCTGTCTCCTCCCGCTGTGGTGGTGGCAGGAGGAGCTGTGTCCCACCGCTCCCAGGGGACAGGGAAGCTCCTCCTGGAGCGGCTTGGTCTCTGAGGTGGATGAGGACACCACACTGCAGGTTTGGCACTGGGAGGCTTCACCGTGCACCTGCAAACAAATGGCTGGGATGCGTGAGGAGAATGCGGAGGGTGAGGGCTCTCACTAGAAAAACTTCATTCTATGAGTTTAAAAAGTTGAATTACACCATTTTCAAGCTTAAATCCTCAGTCCTTTGTGTTCTGCTCAAGGGAAGCTGCTCCAGATTGGCCCCAGCGTGACAAGAGCAGAATTTGGCCCCACACATGTCATCCTCACAGGATGTGGCACCAGTTCACACCAGTTTGATGCTCCCTGCCGGCATTATCCTCCCTCAGCGCTGTGCTGGCATCCCTGGGGGAGCTGATTACTCACTGTAAATCTCCAGCCTGTCCCAGAGCTCAGCAAAGCTGCTGTCAGCAGCCTAAGATAAGCCAAATATCCAGGAAACCCAGGCAGAGGGAACACTTGGCTGGGTGAGGCCAGGGATCTGCTCTGTGCCATTTCCTGCATAATAGTGCAGGATTTGGAGTTTTAGCAGTGAAAAGCTGATGTAAACATGAGGGCCCTGCTGAGGCCAGGGGAGTTTTACCTGGAGAGTCCTCTCCGGAGGTAATTAAAGGTTCCTCTTTGTGTCCTGGGAAGGCACTTTGAGGACCTTCTCCCCAAGGAACAGGAGGCTGGGATATTCCAAATGATTGGGTTAATGACTCCATCCAAGATTCTCTTCCCACATATCACTGTCCGGTGCTGGTATTCCCTGATATTCCACTGACATTTCCTTCCTTCCTTCCCCAGTGGCAGCCTTGTGGATTTGAGTGACCTGGAGAGAAGCAGCTACAGCCACCACAGTTACCTGTCCAGTGCTCCCCTGCACAGGTAGCACAGGGCAGGGCTGCCTGGGGGGGTTCATCAAATTCTTAATCAGAAACGATTTCAAGGGTCTGCTGTTTGAGGACACTGGGGTGTGTTTGGTGGAACAGCAGCACAATAAATGGAAATACAGTGACTCCAAGCCAGAGTCCAGAGCAGGCCACCAAGGGGATCAGAGGGATGGAGCACCTCTCCTGTGAGGAAAGGCTGAGAGAATTGGGATTGTTCAGCCTGGAGCTGAGAAGCTGTGGGGTGACCTAGCTGTGGCCTTCCAGTGCCTGAAGGGAGCCTGCAAGAAAAATGGAAAGGGATTATTTGCAAGGGATGGAAGTAATGGGAATGCCTTCTCACTGACTGAGGGAAGGATCAGATGAGATATTGGGAAGAAATTCTCCTCTGTGAGGGTGGGCAGGCCCTGGCACAGGGTGCCCAGGGAAGCTGTGGCTGCCCCTGGATCCCTGGAAGTGTCCCAGGCCAGGCTGGATGGGGCTTGGAGCAGCCTGGGACAGGGGAATGTGTCCCTGCCCATGGCAGGGTAGCACTGGATGGGCTTCAATGTCCCTTCCAACCCAAACCATTCCATGATTCCATGGTTGTAAGACTCAGATCTGTCCTGCCCCACTGCTGTGGTCTCTGCACCCCTGGGACAGCACAGTCCCCTGTTCTGTCACTGCACAGCCACACGTGCGGGAGCAGGTTGCTCATGGAGAGCAGTGCTGATGGTTGGGAAAAGCCCCTGGCACCAGTGCTGGCACTGGAACCAGTGTCCAGAGGAATCCACTGCCCTGTTCTTCCCAGGTCCAGTGAGCCCCTGTGCAGTTACTGCAGCCGGGAGATCCGGGACTGCCCCAAGATCATCATCGAGCACCTGAACATCCACTGCCACGAGTACTGCTTCAGGGTAAGCCCCAGAGCTCCTGTGCTGCTGGGAGCTGGGATCTTCCTGCAGTTCCATCCCCAGGCTTTCAGAGAGATGTACATGGGGTGTGCCAAATCCCTGCCTCACATTGGGACAAAACCAGGCAGTCACGGGTGTCCCCAGAAGGTTTTCAGGTCCTTGAATAAATACTAGAACAAGAATTCTTTATTATGGGCAGCACCCTCAGAACACCCTCATGTCGTTGCCCCACTGTCCTTGGGGCAGACTTGCTGCTGTGTGGTCTTTGTGCTCTATTGGAGGTGGCTGAATCCTCAAAGCCTGCAGGGTTTCCAAGGAAAGTGTGTGGGGATGTGGGCACGGTGGGAGGAGAGGGAAGGGGAGTGTGGGAGGAAGAGGCCTGCAGGGACACTTGGCTGTTGCAGGAAAGTGCAGCCTCAAAGGTCACATCCTCACCTCTTAATAAAAGTGATGCAGAGACAGTTCCTTTGCCCCCTCCCTTCTGCTGTCACTGCGTGGGGTTTTGGTCACTGCCCAACCTCCCTGTTTTCCCTCTGGCAGTGCGGAATTTGCCACAAAGCAATGGGAGATCTCCTGGATAAAATATTCATCCATCGTGACATCGTCCACTGCGACAAGTGCTACGAGAAGCTCTTCTAGGTGGGTTTCCAGGGCCTCTTTCCGAAGCCATTCCCAAGGGATGGCTGGGTGAGAGCTCAGAATTCACTGGTGAAGGGCATTTACCCTCACATTTCCTGGGTGACCAGGCACGGATCTCCTGGGGCGTTTGGGAAGCAGCGACCTTGTTGCAGCATTAGCTGGAAACTCGCTCGAGCTGTCCCGGGGTGTTGGTTGGAGCCAGAATCTCGGTGACAAACAGGCTGTGGTGGCTTCCCGGGGGTGACAGGCAGAGGCCAGCTTGAGTGATGACAGAAATGTCCCTTAGAGGTGGAAAGTCCTCACAGAAGGCAGTTAAAGGTTCCTCGCTGTGTCCTGGGCTGACCCCGTGCAGGGACTGCGGGCGGCTCGGAGCTGTGACATTCCCCCGACAAGGACGCAGCTCCTCGGCCGCAGGTGCACCTACTCCTTTACCTAAAGATCCTTTGAGGCAAAAACCTTTGGGAAGAGTAGAGCTGTACATTCCATAATGGGATGTGACTGGGGAGGCCGTGCCCAGCCCCGCACGCTCCCGGCTCCACCGGCCTCCAACGCCGCATTCCCGGTGGGAGCAGCCCGTGCTCAGGCGCTCTTTGTGTGCTTGCAGGGCCCTGCGGAGCTGGGAATGCAGCCCGTGCCCGGCGGCACGCCTGGAATACAGCAGCTCCTGCCTGGCTGAGATCGCAGAATTCCTGCTCCCGCTTTCCTCCAGTTCTTTTCCCTCTCGCTGCCCCGTGGCCATGGATGAGTTCAGCACCTGCTGGTTGATGCTGTCACCTGCACCAGACAGTGTGATGGGAACGAGATAAGGCAGCCTCATCCTCAAAGATAAGATTTTCCAGCGGTGCTGAGCCCCTCAGCCTGGCTTTAGCTGCACGAAGATTCCGAGTGCTCCGGGAGCTGGGGGCCAGGCACAGCTCCTCAGGTTTATCCCAGCTAATTGCCACGAGTCTCTCCTGACGATATTTGTGTTTCTCTTCCTTGTGCAGCCAGGCTGTGTGAGCTGGCACACAGGCACTGGGAGCCTTGAACACTAAATTTGGATTCTTGGGAGGGTTTGAATTTAGTCCTTAGCGAAAGCCTATTTCTGCTTCTTTCACCCCCAAATCCAGCCTAGAAAAAGCTTCTGCCTGATTTCCATTTGCTTTCCCCAGAATTCCAGGAGCAAACTCTATTCTAATTGTGTGTCAGCTTTAATTCCCCTTCCTGCCTCTTCCCTGAGGATGCTGCAGCAGCACTTGTGGCTGCTGCCTGTTTGGGGAGATAACAGCATCCTTCACCTGGTGTTTAACTCGGGCTCTGAGGGCAGGTGTCTCCTGCCAGAGCAGGGGCGTCTCAATTCCCTCTGCTGACAAAGAGCTCTGCTCAGCTCAAATCCCAATTTCCCCCCTCACCAGGGCTTTGCCCAGGCTTCTTGTTGCTGTAAATTATTCACAGCCCAAATGCTCACTAACAACACTGAACTTCCAGCAGATGCTGCACTCAGTAAAACCAGAATTGTGTCATTTTAGCCCTTAACTCAGTGCTGAGAGGTTGGGAATGCTGAAAACTGAAGCCTGAAAGTCAGGTGCCTTAAAAGTGTCCAGACTTACTGTTTCCTCATGGGAAGCATATTAGGAATCATAGAACCATGGAATCCCAGAATGACTTGGGGTGGAAGGACCTTAAAAGTTCATCTATTCTAAAGCTCACGGGCAGGGACACCTTCCACCATCCCAGGCTGCTCCAAGCTCCGTCCAGCCTGGCCTTGGACACTTCCAGGGATCCAGGGGCAGCCACAGCTGCTCTGGGCAACCAGGGCCTCCCCACCCTCACAGCCAAGAACTGATGAAAACCAAGCTTCTCCCAAAATCCTGTGATTACCAGGGAAAGGAAGCCCTGATCACCCAGGGCTGGTGTTTGAGAGTGGCTGAGGGAGCGGGGGGACTCAGCCTGGAGAAGAGGAGGCTCAGGGGGGACCTTCTGGCTCTGCACAACTCCCTGACAAGAGGGGTTTTTTCCTCCTTAAAGACATGAATCACCCAAAAGGAACCTGCAGCTCTTATAGAAATGTTATGCTTTCTAATTTGTGTTGGCCTGAGCTTTGAAGAATTGCTGACCTACCCCCCATGAACAACAAACAAATGAATTATTCAAAGAGGTGAATCTTCCTGGTATTTGTGGAGAAGGGTCACCTGCACACAGATTTTTCCTATGTGATGGATGAGGTCATGCATTTTCTTTCACGAAAAGATCTTATTTCTCTTGGGATTCTGCTGCTTGTGGGGACAAATCTTGAGCACGTTATTTCACATGAAATCAAATAAATAAATATATATATACGTATAAAAGATATGAAATGTGCTGGTGGTGACTGAGCAGAGGTGGAGGCAAACCCATCCTGGCACTGCAGCTCCTATGGTGGCACAAGGAACTCTGCTTTTGGAAATCCCACCTTCTGCACAGACCAAACCTTCCCAGAGCATCTGGAAATTAACAACAGCGTGGCAAAATTAATTCTAGCCCAGCTGAAACCAGGACAGACCTTGAGGAGGGTCAGTGCTGGACGTGATGTACAGGCCAAACGAGATTCTGCTCCTAGCGCGTGGCCTTGCTGACTGCCAAACATCCAACGCTTCTTATCAGGAGCTGCCAGAGGCTGTGTGTGGGTCCAACACGCACATTTGGGAGGAGGATGGCAAAGAATGGTGCTAGTTTTATTGTTGCCCGATAAAACTGTCCTGAAGAGACGTTACACTCACCGGAGCTTTGGGAGATCCCAGTCAAGCTGTATTTTGTGCATTTTTCTGGATCACGTGCACAGGGAGAGACCCTTTCGCCACTCAATCATTCCTTTCCTACTCAGCCCTCTTCCCCTCACTTGTCTCTCTTCCTCTCTGCCTTTCCCCTTACTTCACCTTTCTCCCTCCTCCCCTTTCCTCCCCCCCACTNCTCCTTCATTTTCCCCTCATTGATCCCTTTTCCTCCTCACTCACCTCCTTCCCGCCATCGCTCCTTCATTTTCCCCTCATTGATCCCTTTTCCTCCTCACTCACCTCCTTCCCGCCATCGCTCCTTCATTTTCCCCTCATTGATCCCTTTTCCTCCTCACTCACCTCCTTCCCGCCATCGCTCCTTCATTTTCCCCTCATTGATCCCTTTTCCTCCTCACTCACCTCCTTCCCGCCATCGCTCCTTCATTTTCCCCTCATTCATCCGCTTTCCCCCTTCTCACCCTTTTACCCCTCACTTAACCCCTTTGCTCCCTCACCTGCTCCATTTCTCTCCAATTCCCTTTCCTCCCTCACCCATTCCATTCCCCTCTTTACTCCCCTCCTTCACCTCCACTCGCCCCTTTCCCCCTCACTCACCCC
>VZTG01006668.1:266817-296223 GCA_013397845.1 Melanocharis versteri | reverse complement strand
AGCCTGCACCCCCCCAGCCCCACGGCCATCACTGCCCCTAAGACCCCGCTAAACCCCATCGCAGCCCCCCCAGCCCCTTCACAATCCCTTTCCCCGCCCTTCGGAGCCCCCCACACGCCTCTCGGAGCCTTCCCAGCCCCTGGGGCTCTCGGAGTCCCCGCGGCCGGGGCAGAGCCCGCGGGGTGAGGGGTGAGGGGACCGTTACCCTCCGTGAGACACCCGGATGTCTGCTCGGCAAACTCCGAATTATTGTCTCCGACCCGCTCGCGGCTGCCGCCTTTTCGCCTTCCTCTGAACGTGGTTCATTTCTTCCCCCGTTGCACAATGAAATTAACTTTCGCAGGTTTGCGCCTCTTCCCCCCGCGCGTCTCTGCTGGGGGGTTTTTTGGGGCGGTTTTTAGGCTTAGCGGTTGTGGGGAAAGACTGGGCGCTCTTTAGCTGCTCTTCTTCTCACGTGAGGTTTTTTCCCAGCTCCTCACCCTTGGAAGGGAACCGATTTTTGGGTGACCCATCTCTTTAATTCCCCTCCTCGAGCCACTGTTTTGGACAGTGGAACTGCTAAAACTCCCCACTGGGGCATCCGCAGAGTTCTCGAGCTTTGGGACATCTCTGGAAATCACCCTCGGAGATCTCTGTGGAAACCACGCTGTGCCGTTATACCCGACGAGGCTCGTGTGGGTTTGTAGGAGTGGGAATCCATGCAAGGAGCTTTTTCAAGCTGCCACATGAGTGGGAACGGGATTGCTTGGTAACTCCACGCTAAATTTCCTTTTCCCAAGGCGAAATGCCTTCAGCAGTGCTGCTTCCAGGCACGAGTTTGGAGTATGGGTGGAAAGTGTGCTCTGTTCACTCACAGCTCTTCCTGAAGGCTGTTTGTATTTTTTACTAACACAAGTGGAAGCTGAAAATTTATGTCTTGCAGATAGAGGACCAAAATAGTAATAAAAAAAAAACCCCAACAAAACAAAACTGTATTTTTAAAGAAACGTACCCAGCTGTTGCTGTTTGAAGTGCCTAAATAAGGGAGGTGCTGAGGTACCTATGCGGGTGTCTGTTTGTAACCTTGCTTTGTGTGACACTGAATTTTTTGGTTTCCTTTGCCCACTGGCACTTAAAGATGGATTACATTTTCGGGCAGCAAAGGAAGGGGGAAGAACATCCACAGCCACAAAAAGTCAGGGTTTGATTGCAGTTGTGGCAAGTGCCTCGATTTTTAAACTTTGAATCGGCTGTGTTGACTCACTCCCTCTGCAAAATAGAGAGGGTTTCTGACTCTTAACCCATTTTACTGCTCCATGGACCATTCATTAGGAGATTTTCAGTATTAGGAGTTTTCAGTGAAGAGTTGATTTGGAAATGAATGAACCCAATGAAACTGAAAACTCGTAAATTACAAGTGGAGGGAAAGATCAGTGTTTGCTCATGTTGTAAAACTGGTGTGAATGGACTTTATGGTTTTTTGACTTAGTGCTATATGTAGCAGTTGGGGGTTTTTTTGGGTTTTTTTTCCTGTTTGCACCCCTCTCTTTTCAGTTGTAACAGGAAAATACACCAGTAAAAACATGATTTAGGCTTATTTTCATGTACTGCAGTAACTGCAGTTCCTGTTGTTACTTTGGTATAAGGTGATAGAGAAATTTTTCCAAGTTTTTTCTGCTTTTCCAGGATAAACCTGGTAATGAACAAAGGATGTTTTCACCATTTTCTTGACACTGTTGTTGTCTGACGTCAGCACCTTGTTAATGATGTTTCCTGACTTCGCTCAATCAGTGCTTTTCTCCAGTATTTTGTTGGTAAACAGATGGAAACTAAACTATTGTGGGGGATTAAATCAGCTTCCTTTTATTAAACTCATTTACAGCAGAACAGGTGCACATCCTTGCTGTTCAAAAAGAGGAACTGGTGGGCTGTGCAGTGTTCAATCCTAATTTCAGTTGGATTTGGGTGAAATTCACACACCTTCCAGCGCAGCGTAATTCGCTGATGCTTCTAAAAGCCAGAATTCTTGGCGTCCGATTCCACTGGCCTAAAAATCTCGTGGGTCTTTGCTGTGTTTCCCATGCCTTGCAGCAGAACGGGGTGTCCTGGAGGATGGTGGTGCCCGGGAACGCCCCGCTGATCCAGCAGGACCCCGCTCTGGAGCCGGCCCTGGGGAGAGACGCCCCGGAGCACTCGGCCATGGGCCCGGGCACCGAGCCCCCGGAGGACGTGGGCCCCGAGGTGAGGAAGCTGCGGGAGCTGGTCAGGAGGCTGGAGCTGGACAATCAGCATGCCAGGAGCAGGAGCAGCCGGACCGTGCTGGGGACAAGCGTGCCGGGGGACATCCGTGCCGGGGTGGACAACCACGAGCCCGGCCTCACCGGGATGGAGATCAACAACAGCATCAACGCCATCGCCGACCAGCAGGAACTGCAGCTGATGGCGGATCTGCGCTGCCAGCTGAGCAAAATGAGGCAGGAGGAGGGAGAGAACGACTTCAGACGAGCCCTGGATGCCCCGGTGCAGTACAGCTGCGGCAGTGTCCCCCAGGAGGTGTCTCCCAGCGCGGGGCAGGGCCATGGCAATGGCCGCTGTCCCTCACCTGTGGACACAAGTGACAGCTCCGAGCTCCTGGGCAGCCTGCTCATGGCAGGGATCCACGGCCCAGCTGCAATCCATGAACAGAACCCCGCTGAAAAGTGTGCAGACCTGCAGGGGCTTCCCAGTAACGCGGATCTGGATGAAGTCAAAGTGTTAGAACTGGAAAATTGCCCCGAAGAGGAGGATTGCTGGTAGGTATCCCCAGGCCTGGGGCAGAGGGACGTTCTGGGGTTAGGTGAGCAATTCCTTTGAAGCTGTAAACTGATTTCTGTACAGGACTTTGGTTTGCAGCAACAAGGATGCAGTTCTCATTAGTGACTGTTCTTATTTTTATGTCCATTGTGCCAGACCATTATTTTTTAAAAAATAAGTTTACCTGTAGGTGCTGTTTTCCCCTTTCCTTCCAGCCACTGCTGCAGCTTCCTTTCCCTCTAAGTTCAGTTATATATAGCACATGCAGATGAATGAATAATGGAGCTTTTAAACCTTGCTCTCAACTGTCAAACACCACATTTAAATGAGAACTTTGTCAATAAGAATCCCCAGACCATCTGGAGTTTGTGGCTTTTGCTAGGACCTGAGGAGACAGACCATTCCCAGCTCCTAAAGGCTGTTTCTTTCCAGTTAAGCACCTCTTTTGTTCGGAGACATGAACTGAACCAGATCAGTGATGTAATCCTTAACTGACCCGACTCTCTGGGACTCTCCCCTCCACCACCAGCCTTGTTTAGAACTTGTTTTATAAATCAGCAGATTAACAACCTTTGGAAGGGCAAGGGAGATGTAAAGTTTGAGGCTGATTCCAGCTCCTGCAGTAACCGGGACTTAAGATTTTACCCGGAGTTGTTAATTTGTAAGACACGGGAGGAAAAGCCTCAGGGCTCTGCAAATTGGGTTTCAAATTTGTGTAGCCAGAGTAATCTGGCAGCAAGGACAGGGCTGCTGAACACAAACGAAACCTTCAGCTCCAGACATTCATTAGCTGTTAGAAGGGAAGGTAAAGTTTTTGTTAATGGAGTGGAGCTCAATGAGGTCATGGCATCAGCTCCAGCCTGAATTTGAGGTTATATATAAAACATGAGGTTTTTTTTTCTTTGCAAGTGTACTTTTGAAACCCAGATCCTGGTTCTAACTTGATCACTGGAACTCTTCAATATACCTAAACTGCATTTTGAGCAGATTTCTTATAAATAAATAAGGGAATGTATTTAACAAGTTGAATATGGAAGACTGGCTTTATTATTTCCGTGTCAATGGAAGCAGCCAGGTTTATATTCACATTTATGTAGCCTGTGACAAGGGAGGTTCTTCAAAATCTGTTGAGTCTCAGAGGCTGAGATTTACCTAGGCAGGGGATGCTGCCCAGTGAAATCAGGAGAGATTCTGTGTCCAGGGGTTCTGTTCTTTAACTTTTCCTTCAGATGGTGGCTGCTAAGGTCCTTCTTTCCCAGGTACCCTTCACTCTGCACCTTGCAGGGTCCTTGTGGGTTCGTTTCCTCTGTTTTCCTGCCAGATTTGGTTGGAACAGGGTAACCTATGACAAAGAGGCCCCTGAGGAGCTGGAAAAGGGTGGTGATCCAGAGCACTTGTGCAAGTGCTGTTTCCATAAATTATCTTTGATTGTGCTGCATCACTTCCATCTGTTCCCTTTTCCTCTTGTCAAACAAACCTGCTGAAACAGGAAGCTGCTTTTAGTGGTGGCTTCTTGTTCTGGAGCTTGTTCTGAAAGTGGGGAGTGAATCCTGTGTACAATCAATAGTGCCTGTGCTTATTGCCAAATATCCCACACTGTCTGCATAAACACATCCCACATGCAGCCCCTGCAGGTGTTTGTGCATTCCCACAGCAAGAAAACTGCTTGGAGGGGAGGGAGGGTTTTCTTAAAACAAACCAAAAAAAAAGAACCAGTAAACCCCTCTTAATTCTCTGTGAATTTAGGATCAGCTCTGATAAGGTAGCTTTGCTGATGGGGGGAATTTTGTGCTGCCTGGGTTGAGCAAATCCAAAGGGAATAGCTGAGTGTATTGTGTATTTGCAATCCTTTTTGAACTATTGTACATCCTTCTTCCCTGGAAAAGGATGGAGTGGTCAGAGGGTTTCTTGCTGTTCTCTGCAGGTGCAGGTGGAGTCTCAGTCCCCGCTCTGTTTTGAAATTACTCACTTCATTCAGCTGGATCTTGCAGGAGTTTCTGTGCAGCTCCCCCTGCTCCAGCAGCTCTGGGGCTGAGTTTTGAGCTGTGTTTGCAGTGGCTGAGCTGTGTGAAACCCGAGGCAGTGCCCACTCCCAGCTGCTGTAACTGTGCCCTGGGCTGCCCGGCCTCTGACTGCTCCCTCAGCTCCCTTTCTCAGATAGCTGCTCAACATTGTAAATACGCTGGAGACCGATCCCGTGGAACTGGGCTCTGGCTCTGAGGAGCTCAGTGATGCTCACCTGCGGCTCCAGCACCGGGCAGCTCCTGAGCTGGTTTGGGAAGGCTGTTACCCAAATTCCTGCTTACCCAGGGAACAAACGGATCTGCTGCTGAGAGCGTTCCATCGGTTGTGTTCCCCAGCGTTTGTCGTTCCATGGGGTGAGGAGGAGAAGGGATCCCTGGCACTCAGGTGAATCCCTGTGTTGCTGCTCTCGTTCCCAAAAGTCTCTCTCTCAGCTGAAACTGGGTCATGCTCCCTTCACCTCGGTGTTGTGTTGTGTCCTGCTCGAATCCGTGCTCAGCACAGCAAGTGGGGTGCCCTTGGATTGGTGTCTGTAGGGAGTGTGGTTTGCTCTCAGAAATGACAGTGTAGGAGTTTCCTGGGAATGTGATTTTTCAGCCTTAGCCCTGTGTCCAGTGACCTTCTATATTCACGTTTAAGACTTGTAATTCAACATACTGCAGGGTATCCTTGCTGCTTGTACCATCAGAGATAGGGAAAGGAATTCTGGAGAAGTTCCACCAAGTGAGGCTGTGATGCTGCACAAAATCCAGGAATTCTACCAGTGCAGCACCTTGTGCCTCTAACCTGGGGGAGAACTTTACTTACAGGCTGTGTGTGTATAATCCATTTATACCCTTCACAGGCCATGCCATAGTCTCCCTGTGATCTCTCCTTGTGGCAGGATGCTGCTGACAAGGTCTACATGACTTACAAACAGCGATTTGCAAAGTCTTTGTTTTCTCAGGCTGGTCACTTTATGAGGTGTTTTTACCACTGCTGCATTAAATAATGCACAGGTGACTTCTCCAAACCTTTCCTGGCTCTGACTGCTTTGAGGAGCACGTTACCTGCTAGTGCTGGCTGCAGATGGCTACGGCCACGGGCTGGGTGACATCTGGGACAACCTCTGGGTGCAGCAGCTCCTTCTGAGCCTCCCTGCAGCTCTGTGGGAGCGTCCCCAGCACCTCCCTCTGTGGCAGAGCTGGAAGGCAGAACCTGCCTGGTGGTGACATCGCGTGCAGGGCGCAGCCTGTGAGGGGGAATTGCTTCTGATGGCAGCGGCTGAGGCGCTGGGAAGCGCTCCAGGCTGTGGCTGCTGTTCCTTGCACCTCTGTAAAATGAGGGGTGGGCAGGGAAATGGCTCAGTGTGGGTGCCAGAGAGCGGGGAGCAGCCTGGCCCTGCTGCTGCGGGGTTGCTGCAGGTGCTGGGAGCACACAGCCCCTCTCTGGAGATGCTCCCCCGGGTGCCTTTTGATCCCTGTAGTGGGCTGTTGGCCCGGTCGGGAGATGAACTTCATGGGAGCTTTAGAGCTGCTCTGACTCGGGGACTGATTTTTGGTGTTTTGTTCAGCAGGGTTAGTCCCTAAATAGACATGAGAAAGTGTCTTTGTGGTGTTAATTTTCCTCTCTTTGCAATTTCTTAGGAGTAAAGCTCAGACCTCTACTTGGCCTAACAGCAGAATGTTTTTGTGTGGAGCGTTCTCCACGGATTTTTCCCGTTTTTTCCTTTTATGTTTCTGTCATTTCAGAACTTGGATAATACTGTTTCGCTGTGGCTTTCTACTCCAGTCTTGTCTGTGTTAGGATTTCTGTTCAGCAGGAGTGTTTAGATTTGAGATTAGCGCAGCGTAAGCAGAGTACTAAATCTGAAAATGAACTCTCTGAAGTCTGATGTGGAAAGGAAAGGAAAGTGAATGTATTACCTGTTTGAAATCCGTGCTTTGGAGAGGAATTCAGCTGCCTTTTAGCACTTGAAGGAGGTGTATCTTTTATAAACCTGAATTGTTCTGAACACTTTCAGCTACTTGAGGTCTCCTTCTCCTTGCTCTGTTGTATATAACTCAAAGGTCTGAAAATCAGTGCAGAGTTTGCCATTTTTGGAGCTGCTGCAGACTCTGGTGCCAAGTGCTTTGGAAGATGGATAATAACCCAGGCTGTGTCTTCAGAAATGGGCTTTGCTTTACGCTCAGTTTAATTTCCTAATGCACTGGTTCTAGAGCCTTCTGCAGCCTGAATTCTGCTCTTATGATTTATCGATTTCTGCTGCAAATACTCTGCATGAGCAGGATCTAAAATTCTCAGGCTTGCACTCTTAGAACCGCTCTGATCTGTTTCTCAGTTGTGAGGATGCTTTTTCTCAGTGCATTGTGCAAGTTGGGAAAGTTGTTGTATTTCCTGCGTTCTTGGGGTTTGGGCCTTTTTAAAGCAGGAGTTTCAAAATCCAGCAATACTGGCCATTAACTCCTGTAAATCCTTCTGTGACATCGATTCCATAAGGGAAATAGTATCTCTGGAAGATTCCTTGGTTTTAGTGCACTGGATTGTGTCAGAATAAAGTGCAGAGAGTATCACAAATTTGTGAATGGCTACAGTATTAATGGAAGAAACATCCTTGTGGCACTGGGTCCTTAGCAGAGATGTTTGTCACAAAATACTCAGTTTTACAGGGTAAACACAAACATTAGCAAGCAGAAACTAAAGATACTTTATTATCTAAGGGTTTCCTCTCAGAAGCTGAAGAAAATCTCATTCGCATTTAATAATTTATACAACAAACCCCCAATACATCAAACTGGGAATATTTGCCCAAATGTTTACTTTGTGCATTTTGTATGAGGCCTTGTAAGTATCTAAATAACTGATTTTCATTTGCAATTTGACAAAAGAAAACATTCAGAGACATTTAGAGAGAGCAGCCAAACTGCTGAGCTGGTGGAACAAACTGCAGGGTAAGGCTTGGTCCTGAGCAGGGCTTTGTTCAGCTCTGCCTGACTCTGGGGTGGGTCTTGCTTTCCCAGTGCTTCTGGGATTCAATTAACCTGGCAAATCAAACAGCCTCAGAGGCTGAAAGTACCAGGAAGAAAAATTCCGTGTGTTTTTAAACAAAGCCAAGAGTTTTTAGCTTTTCGCACCCCCATTTTTCCAAGGAAGGGCTGGTTTAGCTCCCAGGATGTGAGCCTGGGTTAACTGAGCTGCTGATGGGTGGCACTGGTCACTGGACGTCCCTGAGTCTAGGAAAAGGTGACTTCTGGTTCTTAATGTGTCCAGAGAAATATTCAAAATACTCACATCTTAGTGGGGCTGGTGCTTTCAGTTCAGCAGTCGATGCTGTGCCAGCACCTTTGGAGAGGTCAGGGTGCTGAACCCTTCCCAGAGCTCCTGCAGAAGGAGAACAGGAAGGACAACCCAGAATTCAGTTTTTTTTTTTTAATAAGTTGCCTGTCAGTGCTCTGAAGAATTGAGCTGTGTTCGCTTAATTGGGTTTGGGGAAATTGTGAGAGCTTCTCTTGCCAATGGACTTGTCAGCAGAAAAAATCCGAGTCCTCTGGCAGAGTCCAGAGGACTCCACAGCTCTGCTCCACGTGGGAATGGTTCTGCCAATTAAACAAGCGTGTCCATCCTCAGCTGGGATGGTCCTGGGTGGAAGCAGGGTGAGGAGCCTGGAAGGAGCTGGGCAGAGCAGCAGCTGGAGCAGGGCAGGATTCTCTCCCTTAACCTGGGAGATGTGCAGAGCAGCCTGACCTGCCCTGAGGAGGCTGTTGGCCTCTTTTTTGTGTGGTGGTTTTACTGCTCCTTTTGTGGTCTGAGCTGTACAATAAATCCAGGGAGAGGGAGCACTCTGCTTCCTGGGTTTGATTGGATCTGAGTGCTTGTAATGCTCATTTATCCGTGCAGAAACGCAGCAGGATTTGCTGGAGGCTCTGCCCTGAAAGGTACCTTTGGAGAGCCAGGAATGTTTGCATTCATTCCTCAGCATTTATTTTGTCAATAACAAATTAGCCTTTGGATTTTTTTATTTGCGTGTGGATTTGTGTAAAGCTTGGTGTGGAGAAGCTTCTGTGTGAGTTGTGACTGAAGAGGCTCAGTCTGTTCCCTGGAAAAGATGGCTCTGGCCACAGGCAGGGCTGGGAAGTTGGGAGTGGTGTGTCAGGAGGCGAAAAATAGGGAATAATGTCCTTCCCCAGATAACAAACGGGATTTTGAGAGCTGCTGCAGGCAGAGATGCTCCATCTCATAGCCCCAAAACTGCTCCTGGCTGGCCCAGGAGCTCCTGGAGCTGCTGCTGGGGATTTTCTGGTGCAGAGGGAGCAGCTGAAGGCTGTGCCAGCAGCTCAGCAGAGCCTCAGGAGGGGGGAGACCCAAGAGCCAAACCTGCTGTCCACAAATCACAGAATCCCAGAAGGATTTGGGCTGGGAGGGACCTTAAAAACCATCAGGTTCCAGATCTAGGTCTAGGTCTCACTGCCCTCTGCACCAGGGTGTTCTCCAAGTGATGTGCAAGAATTAAAAACAGTTTCACTTTTGGATGTACAAAGGACTGATTTTTCTTTTCCCTTACAAGTTTTGGATGTGTCGTTGAACAGCAAAAATGTTAGAAAATAGGGAACTGCTTTTTGCTTTTAAAAATACGAATGTGGGATGTGTAAATAAAATACCTGAGTTGCTTTTATAGCAAAGGCTCTTCCAGGTCTGACGTTTCTTCAGAGGAATGTTCTGCTTTGGAAATGAGGTGAAGATGCTGCTTTACACCCAATCCCTTGTAAATAATCCAGGAGTTTAAGATGATTAAATCTGCCTATCCATAAGGCTAATCCTGGGTGTCCATGCAAAGCAGTGGAGGTGTCAGATCTGCCAAACACTCAGGCTGGAGGAGAATTTATCTGACATTCCAAGGAAGATAAGGTACAGCCACGCTTCCTGCCTGTCTGGGAATGTCTAAACCATCCAGTGGAGGGGTTTATTCCTGGAATTTATTCCTGGGAATGCACCTTTGGATGTCTTGGGGCTGCTGTGAGGACACAGCCGTGCCTGCAGTGCTGAACAGGTGGAACATCCAGAGGGTTTTAAACAAAAACTACAACTCCTGGAAGGAGATCACCCTGCAGCTCGAGTTAGGAGCTCCTCACACCTCACTGCCTCTGAGAGGGGGGTTTGGAGGAGGGAAGTGGAGAGAGGGACAGGTGAGTATTCCAACAACTTCATTTCCAGCCCAGGTTGGCACCTTGCCTTGCAGAGCTGTGGGTTTCACTGTGAAGCCATTGAATTTTCCTGTTGTGGCAGTAAATATTCTTTCTGAGTCATAATATGCCATTTAAACTTGATATTTTTAACTTGAGTAACTGCTGGTTCCTGATGGCTACACTCTAGCAAATGCCCCTTTGGTAGCTGTATGCTTTGAATTAATGAGCATTTCTTCCTGTCTCATTTGAATCCCTGCAAAGGCTCTATGTGTCTCCAAGGAAATCCGTGGATGAGAAAACAGCCTCTCCTCTGAAATGGTGCCGGCAGGTGCTGGACAATCCCAGCCCCGAGATTGAGGCTGCCTGCAGAACCCTCATCAACAGGCTGGACCAAGGTAGGGCAGCTGCAGCCTCTGCTGCTCTGGGGTCCCTTGCAAATCTCAGTCGAAGCAGGGACATCGAGCTTGCTGTTGTCAGGCTCTTGAATTTTTAAGTTTTGTTAATATTTAAACATTTTTTAATGTAAGAAATGTGTAGAGGAAAAAATGTTCTGTTGGGGGAGTGGGGAGAGAACCATGGAAAACTGTTACTGCAGCTTCTTTCTAGATAAAAACTCGTGGTGCTGAGTGTTCCTAAAGGATATTCTTCCTCTGGATATCCTAAAATGGATATTCCTCCTCTGGATACCCTGATGGATATTCCTGCTGGATCTTCCCAGCTGCTGTTACCTGGGTGAAAAAGTTGTCTGCTGCTCAAAGCTTACAACAGTGAAATATTAAACTTGAAGAAATGGTGTCACTTGGAAACCAGGTTTTTCCTCCAGTTTATCATCTCCTAAAAGCACTTCCTGGTGGCTGTGGGCTGTGTTAATCCTGAGGGGAAACCCCTGATTTCATCTGCCTGAAGAGAAAAGCTGGGATGTTGTGTGCAGTGGGGGCATCTCTGATCATAGGCAGTGTTTGAGGCCTGGCTTTGGGGCTTTGCTTTTCCATCTGGGCTTTTAGTGGTGGGAGAGCTCTCAGATGCAGTTCACAGGACAAAAATGAGTTTATTCTACTCCTCCCTCTGTCCTGCATCACCTGCAGTGCACCTGGTGCATATCCTGCCTGTGTCAGTTCAAATGGCCCCCAGGTTTGTGCAGGATGGGCTGGAATCCTGGCAGCCCAAACTCTGAGGGGCTGGAAATTAATCAGTAATTAATTTTCACCTTCTCTAGATTGCCTCCCATCCAGCTGTCCTGGTCAGGTTTATTGCAGAGATGTGCTGCAGTCTGCTCTGTCCAGTTGGACTCAGGAACCTCCAGACACAAAAGCTGTGTTTGGAAAGGTGACACTTCTGAGAGAATCAGTGTTTGGAAGCTCGGGGAGATCCCTGAACTGCTGGAATCCACCCCCAGCTGGGTCCCCACGTTGGTGTATGGGGGTTTGTGGTGCCTGGGTTTGTCTCCATGGGAATGCAACAATTCTGATTTCAGCTTAACCAGCAGTTTGAGCCCTGTGGTTTGGAGTCTGAGGTCCCTGCTCTGGGGGTTGGTTTGATATTTTTTAGTTTTCATTCTAGCGGAGTTTGGCACTGCTGGAGATCTCAGGCTTCTCTTGAGTTTAACCTTGACATTCCTGATTGGAGATAACAGAGTAGACTTTGAGAACAAACTTCATTTGCTTTCATAAACCATCTGTGCTTAGAAATTTGAATGAAATCTATTTGATTACCTCTTTTCTCTCTGAAATGTATCAGGTTTTAGTTGTACTTAGTCTAACCTGGTAAAAGCTGGGAGAGAAATAAAAAAAGAAAACTTATTAATACGCTTGAATCTTCATTATTGTCTTAGCTGATGTTCTCACAGTAGGGAGGACTGAGTTCTGTGGGCAGTTCAGCAGCCCCTTGAGTATGTCCAGATCATGGTGTGAGGAATTTCCTCTGTGTTGTGGCTGCTCATTTCCACCTCAGTAGGGATGGGGGCACTTGGTTTGGCCACCTGCCTTATTTTGGTTGGTTTATGAACATGTGAGTCTGTGTGCTGAACAAATTTAACTCAGAGTTGGTTTTATGTTAGATTGCTCTCCTTTAATCTAATGGCATCACTTCTGTGGTTTAATACTGTCTCAAGTCCATCATAAAAATTCAGAATAACACACATGTAACATAAAGTTCAGTGAGCTCTTTAAAATGAAGGGGTCTAGAAGTGGCAGATACTGATGGAGACAGTCACCTGGGAAGCACAGCACTGGAACTTTGTGAAATGCGTGGCTTCTTTAAAGCCAAGCTTGTCAGGAGTTACTCTTGGAATTCTTCAGAAGGGACAACACCAGTTAAAGGACACGAGTGGGGACTGGGCACTGCTGTGCTCCCTGCAGCGTGGCGCTGCCACCACCAAGTAGCTCTGCTGCAGAATTTAATGCTGTTTGATACCTCTGCGTCTTGTTCTTGATCTTGCTCTCTGTTTCCAAAACAATTTGCTAACCTTTGTGGCTTTTTTGTATTTTTCCTTCTAGCCAGTAGATGGAAAAACCTGTATTGCAGCCCCCTGGCATCTCCCAGCACGCATAACTTGAATTCCGAGGCAGGCTCCTGTAGCAATGCACTAAACTCTCCTGGGCACCTCAAATCGACTAACAAAGCACTACTAACCTGTGGCAGCTCAGGTATGGCGTGGCACTGCAGCTCTGGGCTCTTTACAATGCAAGGAGGGCTAGGGATTGGCACAGGGAGAAGTTCTCATGGCCACTCGTGGTGTTTTCCCCTTTTCGTTTGCTCCCTTGCTCACCCAGGTTTCGTCTGTGTGGGAGAAAACCTCCTTGCATTCTAAATGTCCTGTAGTTATTTCTTGGTTTGGGTTTCTCTACTTTCTCTCTGTATATATTTATAAATTGTACTAATTTTAAGTGGCTTAAAATAGAAAACAGCTGTTGGGGCAAAAATACATTGCTCTTGAATAATGTTGTAGTCCGTAGATGTGATCTTTATAAAGGTAATTGGATTGTGTTTTCCGGGGAAGGTTTCTCTTGGGAATATTGATTAATGCAGGGAACAGAAAGCTGCCAAAGTCTCCAGGGTAAAGCCTTGTATTGCCTGAGTGGGCAGCTAAAACAAAATACCAGAAGTTTTCCTTCAGCCTTAATTGTGTTTAAAGGAAGATTCCCTACCTTAGAGGCAGCTCAGCACAACTCTTGTTGCAGCCTGATAATGAAGCTCCTCCAGAATGCCTTGGCCTGCAGCCTGCCTGTGCCTGAGGAGCCAGAACACCCTTCAGGAGCTTCATTTGTTATCCTTGGTGCAGTTCCTGCTGTTCCCAGCACAAAGGCTTTGCCTCTTGGCTCTCTTATCAAAGGACTCTTCCTTATTTGTTTGTTTTGTGTGGAAATTGCTAAACCCTACTTTGCATGTTTCAAAGCATGTTTAACAGTCTCTGCCTCCAAACTTGATGTTAAATGAACTTTTTTCCCGTCTAAAAAAAGAAAAAGGGTTGCCTGTGGGTGTTTTCACAGGTGCAGGTTTGTTTTTGAGGTCTGATTTTTTGCTGTAAATAGGAATTAACACTTATTATCTCTGTTTTGGAAACAAAAGGATGCACGTAGGACTGAGGATTTTTGCCAGCAGGGAAACATCTCTAAGGCAATTTCTTGTTTTTCGTATGAGGTTGGGGGGCAATCCAGGTGTCTGAGCACCTTTTCACCCAGAAACAGCTCCCGATGGGTAAAACCAGAGTGTCTGTGGCTTCTGGGAGGTTCACTCTGCAAATGTACTGGGTGGAGAGGACAGGCTCTGTCTTTTCAGAGCACAATGAGAGTTCATTTAATCTCAGGTGCCTCTTCCTTGTGACTTGTGCAAGTGCTAACACGAGTTTAAAGTTTCCTGTCAACCTGACTGACTCAAATCTTATTTTATTTCCAAGAAAAAGCTTTTCTACCCTTCAAATGGAAAATGTTTAACAGTGACTTCCATTGAGAACCAAACCACCCCCTCTAACAGACCTCAGATGTGGTTTCTGTTTGAAAACCATCACGAGCTCAGCTTTACTGATGGAGGAAGGTGCAGGGTTTTTCCCCTCCTTGGCTTTTTTTAACTACACTTGCAATTTGAAGTGCAACAACCAAACCAAACCAAGCTGGGTTGGGAGTTTTGCCTTTTAAAAAGCAGATCGTAAGGTCCAGCTGGATTTTTAATCAGTATTGAAGGTGCTGTTAATTACGGTAGGAAACCTTTGCTTGTTCATTACACCACATCCTACAGGATGGATTTATTTCAACTCTTAAAGTCTTTTCCTGGAGGAAAGAAATGGGATTTTATTGTGGAATATCTTGACTTTGAGCGCGTATTTGTGCAACACACACCCAGATGCACCTTGAAGTTAGAGCCACGCTTCTGTCACTGTATTATTTAAGCATCCTGAAGCTCTCCGTTTTCCTGCCATGTTCTGAGAAGATTTGAAGGCAGAGCACCCCCTGAATACTCCACAGTGATGTTAAAATAAACCATTTCCCAGCAAAACTGAGCAGCCCTTTCAAACTGTGATCAAACCCAGCCAGGCAGGAAAAAGCAGCAGGTTCCTAACATTATTTCTTCAACCAGCCTGGAGGAGAAGCAACTGCTGACATGGAAAACACAGGTGTGAATTCCAGGTGTAAAAGGAATTTCTTGCATGGGCACTGACCAAGCTGCTTCCTGCCAGTCAGCCTCAGATTCCTTGTTTGAGAAGTACCTGAAAACCGCAGGTTAAAAACAGAGCGTTGGAATTTCTAAATCCTTATTTCTCGCAGCTGTACCTGAAGCTCCCAGCTGCACTGCTGAATTCCTGGGATAGATCCCTGCTGCTCCTGGTGGTTTGTGGGTGTCTGACTGGTGTGTGTTCCTCTCCCCCAGGGTACCTGAGCATGCACTCGGCACTGAGCTCCCAGTCCTCAGTGGACAGCGAGCTGAGCACCTCGGACGACTCCATCTCCATGGGCTACAAACTGCAGGACCTCACCGACGTCCAGGTCATGGCACGGCTGCAGGAAGAGAGTGAGTTTTGCTTGTTTGTGTGTTTGTTTGTTTGGGTAGGGTTGGGGTTTTTTGGGGGCTTTATTCAGTTTGGGGTTTTGGGGTTTTTTTTGAGTTGCTTGTATTTTGTCAGGCAAGAAAGCATCAATAAAGGCATGGGCTGGGGAGGAGCTGTATATAACCCAGGTGCCAGTGCAAGGCAGGTGTCTTTTCATGGGGGGCAGACTTCAGATCTTTGTTTCCACCTTCGAAATGCTGGTGGGTGCGGAATGAATTAAACTAAAGGATTTAACCTATAAATGAGACTCCCGTACCTCTAAATTAGACTCCTGTACCTACTTAACCTGCTGGAGTTTGATGGCAGTGTATGGTCCTCAGTCTCAGGTGGGACTGGGGAGCACTGCAGGCCCCCTGAATGTCAGTTGTGCTGTAATTAACCAGTGCTGTAATTAACCAGTGCCGATGCACGTGACGCTGTTCCAGCTGATGGATTCCGGGGTGGACGGGTGTTAACCTGACTCTCCTCCCAGAGTGGAACAAATCGCTGTCACGGCCCTGCTTTGGAATTCGGGGTTGATTGCTGGGGTCTGTGTCCCCAGGCCTGCGGCAGGACTGCGCCTCCAGCTCGGCCTCGGTGTCGCGGCGCAGCTCCAGCGCCTCCCTGCACTCGCTGCGCCGCGGCACCTACAGCGACCAAGAGTTCGACACCTACAGCCTGGAGGACGAGGACGACTGCGACTGCTCGCTGTCCCTGCGCAGCGCCCACCGCTACTCGCCGTCCCCGCTGAGCTCCCCGCGCTGCCAGTCGCCCTCGTCGGGCGCGGAGCCGGGCAGGGCCGCGGGCTTGCGGCTGCGCGCCCCGCGCAGGGCGGTGCAGAGCCCCATGCAGGAGCGCCTCAAGTACGCCAACAGCGAAGGTGAGGGGCAGGGCGAGCCCGGGGAGGGGGTTCTGGCCCACACGGGTCCCCCTGCAGCGCTCCAGGCTGGGGGCAGAGGGCTGGGAGTGCTGCTGAGCAGGGACGGAGCTGGCGGTGCCGGGTGTGAGCCAGCACGTGCCCAGGTGGGCAAGGCCAAGGGCAGCGGGGCCTGGAACGGGGATAGGGTGGCCACAGGACCAGGGACTGTCCTCCGTGCTGGGCACAGCTCGAGTGCTGTGTCCAGTTCTGAGCCCCTCACTGCAAAAAGGACGTTGAGGGGCTGGAGTGTGGCCAGAGAAGGGAATGGGGCTGGAGCACCAGCAGTGGTTGAGGGAGCTGGAGTTGTTCAGTCTGGAGAAGAGCAGGCTCAGAGGAGAACTTACAGGTCCTGACGGGAGGGTGCTGCCAGGTGGGGGTTGGTCTCTTTTGCCATGTCCCAAGTGAAAGGACAAGAGGAAATGGCCTCAAGTTGCACCAGGGGAGGTCCAAGTTAGATGTTAGAAACAATAATTTCCCTACAGAGGTGGTCAGGCCTTGGAATGAGCTGTCCGGGGAGGTGGAGTCACCATTTCTGGGTGTGGCACTCGGGGGTGTGGCTGAGGGGTGATCGTGGTGCTGCTGGGTTGATGAGATGATCTCGAAGGTCTCTTCCAACCTCCATACCCAGTGATTTCAAAAGCACTGCTGCTTACTGCGGGCTAAGAACTAGGTACAGGCTGCTCTGCTTTTAAGCACTTGGGTTTTTCCAGAGAGCTTTAAACCAGCAGCCGCAGGAGCAGGAGCAGGGGGCTGAGGCTGTGCTTGCTTGCAGAGGAGCTGAGGCACAGCATGCCCAACCTGGCCCGCAGCGGGCTGCGCGCGCTCGAGGCCGTGCGGAGCAGCCGCAGCCTGGAGTCCGACCTGCAGGTGCCCAGCAGCCGCATTCCCAGGACTCAGCAGCGGTCAGCGGGTCAGTGCCACGCCCTCCACACCCCTCCACTCCCTTCTGGCTTTAGGCAGCCCCCGGAGGTTGTGACGGTGCTGCTGTGTCCCCCGCAGGTCTGACTCCCAGCAAGCTCAGGTACTCCTCGGGGGCCGCGCAGTCCCCGCTCACGGCGCGCCCGCCCGGGAAGGCGGCCTCGGGAGCCAGCTCCCTGCTGCCCGGCAGGCAGGTGGGGAAGCCCTGCAGCTACACGGCTCCTGTCCCCCCAGTCCGCAAGCCGCAGCTCCACGCGGGCTCGCCCAGCAGCAGTTGCACTTCCAGAACCACCGCCATGGTCAGCGTGGCCAAAGCCTCTGCCCTGAAAGCGCGGCCGGCCGTGGGAGGGGTGGCCGTGCCCAAGGGGAAGGCGACGCCCCCGTCCAGGAGGTGAGTGGGGCTTCAAACCTCTTTGTAGTAACTTCATGCAACAGAGTGAAAGCACAGCACGGGGAGTGGTGTCCCAAAACGTCCGTTTTTTGTTCCTGTTGCTGGTTTTTTTACAGCTGTTATGCTACAATTCAGACTTCCATGACTGAGGGAAATTAAATTGATTCAGACTTATTGTTATGATATGACTGATATCAGACTAATAAGCAACCAGTGCTTGTTTATCTTTAATATTCCATTGGAGCCTTACATTGAAATGTATCTCCTTACTTTAAAAACGTGAGAAAGGGAATTTTTAGTCTCTTAATTTATGTCAGTACTCTACATACCTTTCTTTTTCATATTCTTTTTCATGTGTTGAGTTCTGTTTGCATGGAAGAATATTTCTCTTGGACTCACTCATGGGCTAAAGTCACAACAGTGTTAATGTGGCAGATACCAGTGTTTAAACATCCAGTAACAGTCACTGAATTTCCTTAAAGTGCCTCAGATTGGTGCTGCGGGTGCTCAAGGTGTGACAGCAGCACTTCACCCGTGGCAGGGAGATGTTGGTAACCCAAACCCCAAACCTGTGTCCACCACAGGGCTTTGCCTGGAGCTGTCCCTGAGGTGTTGTTTTGTCCCCCCAGGTGCCTGGGCTTTGCCTGGAGCTGTCCCCGAGGGGTTGTTTTGTCCCCCCAGGTGCCTGGGCTTTGCCTGGAGCTGTCCCTGAGGGGTTGTTTTGTCCCCCCAGGTGCCTGGGCTTTGCCTGGAGCTGTCCCTTACGTGTTGTTCTGTCTCCCCCAGGTTCCTCCAGGCAGCACAGACCCCCCAGGCCCCCGAGGACGACTCCTGGAAGGATGGGTGCTACTGACACCCCAGAACCCCTCCGTGGAGCAGATCCCAGCTGGCTGGGCATGACCTCCCTGGGAAAGGCCCTGAGCCCCCTCCCTGCAGACTGCTGTACATATCCCTCGTTCCTGTGCTCTCCACACCACCCACCTCCCTCTGCTCTGCCAGGAGCCGGGGCTGGGACAGCTCCCAACCCTCCTCTGACCCCTGAGTCTTCCCAGGAAGACTGGAAAAGCCTTATTTCATCCACACCCCGCCTGCAGCCCTGGGGAAGGTCTGTCACCATCCCCTCCCAGGGATGCTGCAGGGCTGGGGGTGTTCTCTCTGTGCCAGAAGCAGCTCTGAGCTGGTGCTGTGGCAGAGCTCGTGGAGGGTAGAAATAGTGACATAGGTGTTAGAATTGAGACTTTTTAAACCCAACCTGATGTACTCTAATATTTGTCTGGAACTCAACTGGGTTTGGTTTGGTTTTTTTTTTTACTTCTGTATAGAATGTATTTCTGCTACTTTTTATTGTTTGGTCTAGAGCTGCAGCAGGTTTTTATAACTGTAGAACACTCCGAGCTGTTGTATCCAGGTGTCAGCACAGGTCACGAGGAGCAGTACACAATATTTGTGTGGGGTGTGAGCAGGCAGGGACAGGGATGCCAGTTAAAAACTGCTGGGCACCAGCACCTTCTTACCTCAGCTGAGCGAGTTCAACACCACTTAAGGGTAAACTTTTTAAAAATCACCCTCCCTGACAGCTTTGTCTCAAAGTGTTGGAGCTCTCAGCTGGTTCCCAACTGCCCTGACTTTTGTAGAAGTTTTCTACTGTCTCTTAAGGATTCTGTTCCAGTGTCCTTTTCCTCAGCAAGTGCTGGATGCTACAAATACAGTCTTAGTCCAGGAAATATGCACTGATAGCAATGTTCTCCCTGCCATCAATGTGACTTTGATAGTGTAGTTTAATAAAATGTTATGGTGCTGAAATAGATCTGCTTTATTCCAACGGTGAGTTCTGTGCCACGAACGAGGCTTTTCCTGACAGAAAAGAGCTCTGCAAGGATAAACAGGGCTCCAGTAAAGTCTGGCAGGATGCAAGGAGTGAGATTTACCTTTAATTCCTCAGAGATCAGAAGGACAGGGTGGGTGTTAGTAAATTAAAAATCCACAGCACTCAGCGTGTGCCATTTCTAAGACATCCACCCGTGGCCTGAGCAGAAGCAAAGCCAGGAAGCAGCACAGGGCTGGCACCAGCAGCACTCCCAGGGCAGAGAAGGGGCCCAGGAGCCTCAGCTGGAGCTGCTGCTCAGTCCGTGGCTGTCACCCCCTCCAGAGGGTGACACAGCTGAGTTCAGAGAGGCTTCTCCCCCCAGTAAAGCTCAGTGGGGTCCCAGCACTGCCCTGGCGCTCTTCCCTCATGCAGAACCTTCTTTTCTGAGACTTCTCCCTGCTGGCACAGCTGGGCCCTGCTCACACTGATCTTCCCAGGGCACTGAAAGGTGAAAGAGCAGCAACATCTGTTTGATTTCTCTATTCCTTGAGGGTTCTCCTGTTGCCTCTCCTGTGCTCTGTATTCCAAAGGGGATTTTCCAGGCACTGCCTCTCTCTGGCCACCTGAGTCAAGAGCTGCTGCTCTTTCATGGACATTTAACAGTAGGTAAAGGACAGAAACTTCCTGAAAGAGTAAAATGTTAAACAGTTGAAGGTTGCAGCCCAGTTAAAGCCTCTCAGGCAGGTGGGATTGTGTGCATTGTTTTCCAGCCTGGGTGGCACACCTGGCTCCAGCTCCAGGCTGAGCAGAGCAGCAGGAAGGTGCTGGGGTTGGATTCTGCTGGGGTTCACAGGCGTTTCCAGTACAAACCTGCTGCTGGCAGGCACGTGGGAGAGGCTGTCCCAGTTCAGGAGGGAACACGGCACAGCTCTCGAACCATCACGCTTGGGAGCTGTAATTTAATTTCATCCTTTCATTTTTCTGAGCTGTTCTCACACCAAGTGATCTCCCTTCAGCTCCCAGTGTTCTCTGTCATCCCAAGCCCTGGCTGATACCTCAAACTGAGATAACGATCAACAACTCCAACAGTTTCTGCAAGTCCAAGAGGAAATCCAACTCCCTCATCCCAATGCATGAGCCTGCTTCCAAAACCTCCCCCTGCCTCTGCACAGAGCATTCCCAAGGTAGGTCTTCCACAAAACGAAGGAACTCTGCTTTCTGTACAGGAATTTTATTGAAATCAAGGTCATGTTTTTTACACTAATGCCTCAGTGCATCCTTGAGAAGGAAAGGAAGGATTTTCTTTAAAAATTATTTGTACGTAAGACAAGAAATCATCCGAATGAACATGGTAACAGCACGATCCCTAAAACATGCACAGCTGGACCTGGGGCTGCAGGAGCAGGAGCTGCAGGGAGGGGTCTCCGAGCTTTACATTCAGAACAGAGAGAGAAGCAGGTGCCAGTGGCCACTGGCACTTTGTGGATATCAAGATCCAATCGCCCTCGGTGAAACGTCAGCCCAGCAGAAGACAAACCCAAAGGAGCTGCTGTTTATAAATAGAGAACTCTACCTGGGCCCTGCTGGGAAGCTCCAGGGTCAGTGCCACAGTGAAGGAGCAGCAGAGCCACGTCCCCACCCTGCCAGTGTCACCAGGACCCCATGGCACCGACCTCGTGCTCCAGCTCAGGCACCAAAAGAGGCCTCCCCTTCCATCCCTCGCCTTCCCTGGGCCAAAAGCAGATTCCTTCCCACCTAAAGGGTGTTTCCATCTGTCCCCTGGGAAAGGAGCCACCAGCCCTTGCCCAGGCCCCGGCAGCTCCGGCTCCTCAGCCAGGCCTGGCTGGGGATGGAGATGTGCAGCTGGCACAGAAACGGCACCCCTGAGCCTGCATTTGGTTACCAGCCTTGGGTTTGGTTTGAAATCCTCCCAGAGAACGTTACCACACCCTCTGGCAGGGCCTTTCTCCCTCAGACCTTGGAGAAAGTCACCAGCCCCCACCGCCACCCCTTCTGTGTCCTCCAGTTCCAGTGCACACCTTCAGGAGAAGCACAAGCAGCAGCTCCCTGACACCTCAGCAAGCCAGATTGGCCCCAAATTCACCGTGGCCAGTGCCAGAATTAAATTCATTGCAGTCCACCCTCCAAAGAAGAGCAGGAGAAATCATCAGTGAGCAAGCAGATCCTGAACTGTGCCACCGTCCCCTCTGCTGTGTCCGTTCAGCCACCAGCCCAGGGGGGAGATGAGGAAGAAGTGAGGATGAGGAGGCAGCCACTGCACACGCCGAGGTGAGCCCACACCCTCCTCCTGCCTGCAGGGTCACCGCAGGAACAGGGAGATGTCCCCAGCAGCAGCACCTCCACCTGTGAGTGCACAAAGCCCAGACCCCGTTTGTTCCCAGCAGGGTGACACCGTGCCCTCCACGTGCTGCAGCACTGGCAGCCACCAGCCGTGCAGGAGAGGCTCTGTGGGACCCCAAATCCGCCTGTCCCCGTCGGTTTGGCTCAGCCCACCCCAAACCTCCTCTGTGGGACGGCTCCATCCCAGGTGGGACAGCTGCAGCCACTCCTGTCCCCAGCCAGGCGCGAAGCCACACGGACACGGGGCCAGCATGCACAGAACCCCCCGGAGGGGTGGCATTGGGACAGCAAGAGGAACACAAAAATCCTTTCAAGTAATTAACCCAGCCCACTCTTGAGGTCACAAGGGAGCAGCGACCGGCTGGGTCTGTTTGGGTGATAAGGCAAAAAGTCTGAAGTCCTGGAGGGATGGGAGGTGGGAGGTGGCCGTGGTGACAGGCAGGAGTCACTCTGGAGGTTCCTTCTTCACGCTCTGCCTCATCTCCTGGTGAGCAGCTCCAGTTACTTCTGCACGCAGCTGGGCCAGGCCAGCCCACCGCACACGGCCGACAGGATGATGTACAGGATCACCTGGGAGGGACAACGGGAATGCCAGGGGCAATCAGGGATTCCCAGCATTCCCCAACTGCCACAGCACAGCCTGGAACCCCCAGACTGTCAAAGCCTTGAAGAACCTGTCTAACACCCTGCTGTCCCTGTGTCCCCGTGGAGGAGGTGACAAAGTGCTTCCCACCCTGACCCTGCAGTTGGCTCCAGCTCCCTCGCCTTGCTCCACCCACAGCTGTTACAGCTGCAGGGGAACTGTCACACCAAAAAAGCCACTTCAGAGTCACAGAACGAGATCCCATCAGCACTGAGGGATAAAAAGCCACCCCAGCTCGAGCAGGGCACCTCAGCTGCTGCAGGGGCAGCTCCTGGACACGGTGCTCCCATCTCCTCTCAGAGGGTCACAAAGCTTGGAAAAGATCTCCAGGCCCATCGAGTCCAACCTCTGACCAAATCCCACCACGTCCACTAAACCCAGTCACAAAGTGCCACGTCCACTCATTTTCTGAGCACCGCCATGGTGACCCAAACACTGCCCTGGGCTTCACCTCTCTGTCAGGGAATTTCTCCTAATATCCCACCTGAACCCCCCCAGTGCAACCTGAGCCCATTTCCCCAGCTGCCTGGGAGAAGAGGCCAACCCCCACCTCACCACAACCTCCTTCCAGGTGCCTGCAGAGCCAGAAGGTCCCCCCTGAGCCTCCTCTTCTCCAGGCTGAGCCCCCCCCAGCCCCTCACTGCAGTACTGATTTTCCAGACCCTTCCTCTCCTCACACAAACCCATCAGGACACTCATGGCCCCATTCTGCCCTCCCAGGCAGAGCTGAGCACGGCCAGATCCCAGGGCAGCCACGAGGGTTTGGTGTTCCCAGGGGTCCAGCCTGGCACAGGGGCTCCAGGCTCCACACTCACAATGGACACGATGATGATGACGATGGTGAGCTTGAGGTTCTTCATACACATGGCTCGGGCAAGGTTCCTGCTGGTGGTTTTGAAAGTGACTGACTGCAAGAGAAAGGGAAAGAAAGAGACTGAAAGAGAACAGGGGAAGGTTTGAACAGCTGCGAGCTGCAGGATTTTCCCTGCTGGATAAGCTCCAGGATCTCTGCTGCCCCTCCAAAGCCTGAGGGCTTCCTGACAGCTCCCAGATGTTCGGATGCCCACAGCCCCACGCAGGAGCTCCTGGCACTCTCCCAGCCTGAGGCTTGGATGCCACAGGAGCTGGGCACCAGGCCAGGCTGCTGCACAGGAGGATGCTGAGCCAGGGCCAGCAACTCCAAAAGGAAAGACAAAAAGCTTCCAGAGTGCACAGCACTTTGCTAGATAACAGTGCTTTATAATTACATTAATTTGGGTTTTTTTTTAGTCTTCACTTCCTCAGAAACACTCCGAGAAGCCCCAGAGTCTTTAAAGATTATTTAGATGCAACTGAATTTAAATTTTAAATCAGCCACACTTCCCCTGCTGCTCTCAGAACAGCTCCACAGATGCACATTTTCCAGTTTACTTGCATCCAGCTGCCTTCAGCCCAGGCTGCCAGGGAAGTGTAAATTGTGATTTTCTCTCCCCTATCACTGCAGATAACGAGTGGGTTTTCCCCACCTCGGGCACAAGGGATGAGGACAGGGATGTGTCACCCTTGGCTGGTTGTGGCACAGGGAGCAGGGGGAAGCTGGATCTTTCCCAAACTGGGATGCAGCTGGGAAACAGCTTGAAGGAGAGGAAGGATTCCCTGCAGCTCTGGATGCTCCTGTGTCCCTTCAAGTGCCTCCAGGTGCTGTCCCCACCTCCCTGCTCCCTGGTGCAGTAACACAACCTCCCCACTTCCAGGTTCTCCCCACACTCACCGAATCCACGAGATTCTCTGTTTTATCAATCAGCAGCTCCAGCTTCTCTCCTCTTTGTGCCACAAGGTCTGGAGAAAAGAGACAAAAATCCAGCTCTGAAGGTGAAATCCCAGGGCAAAAAGCTGCTCCCAACACCCAAGCCAGGAGCTCCCAGCCTTCCCGGGATAACCAGGGGCTATGGGAACAGCCTCACATCACACAGGCTGCATTTTGGGACTGAATTTTGGTCAATTTCAGCTCCAACCCCCTATTTTGAACGGTCAGACTCGGCCAAACCCAAAACAAAAGCAGCTGCAGGGAGCATTTCCCAGGGGAAGCAGTACCTATGTTCCGGACCATGATCCCTTTGAGCTCATCGATCTGGGCCTGTGTCTCTGCCACCTGGTCTGGGCCTTTGCTCTCCGAGTGGTATTTCTGCAACAGAACAGGCAGGGAACACAGGAGCCTCAAACACCAGGAGTCAGGGAAAACAGGAGCCTCAAAAACCAGGAGTCAGGGAAAACGGGATTCTCAAAAACCAGGAGTCAGGGAGAATGGGACCCTCAGCAAACCAGGAGTAAGGGAGGGAAACCAAGGCCCAGTCTGCATCAGGGAGCTGAGCTCTGCTATTCCTCCATGGATTTTAAGTCACTGTTCCCATCACGACTGCTCTGCTCCATGATCACCCACGTGGCTGCTTAAATCCTGATTTTCTTCTGGTTCAGGCTCAATTTGCATCCATTCGTGACAGCACAGGGAGCCAGAGCCTGACAGTGCCACCCCCACCTGGGCAGTCACAGCTCGTGGTGACAGCAGCAAATCCAGCAGCTCCTCAGGGGAGGCTCCCAGGAGGTTTCAGACTGGCCACTGTCAAAGCTGGGCACTGGTTTTACTGGAAGCACGGCCTCCCTCTCCAGGATTATCTGAGTGCTGCACTTGAGCTGGGGCTGGATCTCCCCCCTCAGCCTCACCCAGGAACTCCTGGAGAACATCCCTGCTCCTGCACCCCAGGGAATGCCAGCCCTCACATCCCATGGGATCAGGGGAGGGAAGGGCTCTGCCAGCACTGAGCTCCCCTCAGCTGACCCCTGGATCCCAGCAATGTGGAAAAGCTCGGGCAGGCAGCTCCTCCTGTGCTGAGGGAGATGGAAACGCTGGGATTTTAGAGGAATATCAGCCCCATGGCTTCAAAGACTTCCTGGCTCTTCTGATAAGGCAATTCCAGCTTATTCCAGCCCTGAACAGCTTATAAAGTGATGAGCCAGCACTTTGGGCAGTTTCAGTCCCCACACAGCAAAGCCTGGTAGAGAGGAAAAACTCCTGCCTCACACGCAGGAAGTTAATCCCGTTCATTATGCACTGGCATTGTTATTCCTGGATCTCCCCCTGCTGTGGAAGCCAAGGAGCAGCTCCTGGAATGAACTCCAGGGACTCTCCCTGCTCCAAACCACCTTCACAGCCCCAGATTCCAGGGCAAACTTCAGGCAGAACACTGCAGGTGCAAATCCTCCCTCAGAGCCCTGGCCTCACCCTGCACCTACCACACAGCTGGGACTGGTCCAGAACTCCTACACTTGGGTATTTGGGGCCAGAGCTTTGCTGTCCCCACAGAGGGCCCCTCCTCCTGCACCTGTGACACCCCCAAACCCGGCCCTCTGCATGGGATCAGCAGGAAAAGAGCCGAGCCCTCCGTGCAGAACAGCACAGCAGAGCACGGGGAGCCTCCCACCCCGCAGGCACAGCCCCGGGCACAGGGTGGGGACAGCCCCAAAGCCACCGCTCCCAGGACACCCCGCCTTTAATCCCAGGGACATCTCGAACCCCCCCAGGCCGACCCCAGGAGGATTCCCAGGGGAGCTGGGCTGGCAGGGAAGGGCCCGGGGCCTCACCAGCTGCGCAGCCAGCACGGAGGAGAACTCGCTGTTCATGGCGTAGGGCAGGGCAGTCTGGGCGCGGGAGCCGTACGTGGTCTGGAACCGCTTCTTGATCTCGTTCAGGAACGTGAAGGCCCTGGAGCGCTCGAAGTCCTGGGAGCAGGGAGCAGAGAGTGGCAGGAATCACACGGGGCTGGAGGGGCCTGCAGCCCCCAGCTCTGACTGGCCCAGCTGCTGTGACACTGGCAGCCCCAGGGCTGTGCCAGCCCCGCTCCTGCACTGAGGGGAGGCTCTCCTTCAGCACTCCCAGAATTCTGGAGCCCCAGGCAAGTTCCACTGGCAGCTGGGATGGTCTCTGCACCACCAACCCCCTGCACTGAGAGAGAAACTGGCAAAGCCAAGAACTTCACCCCAAAACTCACACTCCACAGGAGTGGAAGGTCCCTGCCATGGCAGGGGTTGGAATGGGATGATTTTTAAGGTCCCTCCCAACCCAAACCATCCCACGACTCCGATTTGAGCTCCACGCTGAGTTCAAAGCTGTAACTGATGCACCTCAGATCAGCCCTCACTAATGACTGCCACATGGAAACCAAAATTCCCAAATTTCCCAAGGCTTGCCTGGGCCACAGCTGCGTCCCCAGTACTCACATCATCTGTGATGCACAGGTAAATGATCCTGTCCTGGCAGATGTAATGGAACAGGTAACTGCAGGAATTGAAAGGAAGGAACAAAAGGTCATTGGAAGCTGCCACATTTCCAGAATTTCATTTTCCAGAAGCCACTGCTGCCTGCAGGGCCTTTGGGGGCTGGCAAGAGAAAATCCCAGTTATTCTACAGAGCTGGCACAGATAAACACGTCCCAGGTAAATGTCCAGGGAAGTGAGGCTGGGGCACCGGTCTCTCCCCTGAAGGTCTGTTCCTACAAAAAAGTTCAGAAGTCCTTGCACATCCCCACCTCTCCCAGAAGGTGTGAGGTGAAACCTGTCTGGTACCTCCTTGGAGGCTCCTCAGAGAGTCCAAGAAGGATCCCAAGGATTTGGGGCAGCTCAGGGTGAGCCCACATGATCTGTGAGCACAGCTTGTCTCAAAGCCCCCAGGATCCACAAGCAGCCCAAGAAGGGTGACAGTTTTACCTAAAGCCACGTTCAAGCCTCAGAAAATCCAGGGAAAGCTTCCAAAGCCAAACTCCAAAGATTCCACAGCTGGGCACCCTCCAGCTCACTTTGGAATTGTATAAAAATAGGAAACCTGATTTTGTATCAACTGCCTTGTGCTGCTGCTGGAGCTGAACTCAAATCCTGTTTATGCTGCAAAGTTCTGGGGGACAAGAGCAGTTACAGAGCCTGTGGCACATTCCATCAAATGGGAATTCGGATGGAAAAAACTGCAGAATGACAGAAAAACCCCAAACACACCCAGTTTCTTCCTGTCCTCGTGCATCCCCACTGGTGTCCCCCAGGCCCAAGGAGAGGGGTTACTCACTTGCCATGGGAATAGGTCAGTTTGTTGTTCTCAGACGGGATTTTGGCCAGGATCTGCTCGGTCACCTCCAGGAAGTTCCCTCCACACCAGGCGTGCTTAGCCAGGATGGTGGTGCCCCTCGCCACGACAGCGAACAGGATGGCCATGGCTGCTCTCCTGCTTGGGGACAAACAGGGGCAGCTCAGGGGCCTGGGGACCTGCAGGGTGGCACAGGGACCTGCACGGTGTCCCCTGCCACAGGGACCCTCACCGTGTCCCCTGGCACAGGGACCTGCACGGTGTCCCCTGGCACAGAGACCAGGACGTGGCCAGGACTCAGCCAGGACACCACGACCACAAAGTTCTCTCATTTCCCCTTTCAGGTTCTGCTCACGACGACACCAAACTCTCTAGAAAAAGGGGTTTTTATCACCACCATGCCCTGTGAGGGTGGTGAAGCACTGAGGTTTCCGGAGAAGCTGTGGCTGCTCCTGGATCCCTGGAAGTGCCCAAGGCCAGGCTGGATGGGGCTTGGGGCAGCCTGGGATAGCAGAAGGTGTTAGGGTTGGAATTGGATGAGCTTTAAGCTCCCTTCCAACCCAAACCATTGTGGGATTCCCCAAGTCTCCAGAGCTGGAAAAGCATCCCTGCTGCCACAGAAAGGGACACTCTTAATCAGCTCAAGTATCAGCACATTAATCTACAGCCAGAGCCAGATCCACCACATGGAGCACATGTCAGAGCCCAGCTGGGACAGCTGCCCCGCTCATCCCACACATCCTTAAGCCTCTTTTCTGCTTAGGAAGGACTTAGCACGACTTTGGACCCTGCAAAACCCAAAAATCTCATTTTTCACTTCGCACTTAGGCCCTACTTATCACCTGCTCTGTTCTGTGCCTCGACACCTCTGGCAAGACCACAGGCCTATCCCAACCCCCCCAGGAGACCCCTCTGGGGACAGCCACAGAGCAGCAGGGGTGGCTGAGCTTCTGGACCCAGACTTTCCATCCCCCTGGCACTGCCTGCTGAGAATCAGGGATCTCTTCTGGATTAACGAGGCCGTGAAGGGAGGTCCCACCCGGGCAGGCTGAGCTCCACAGATCCAGGCTTGGACAGCAGCAGCCAGGGCATCTCCAAACCTCCCACAGGTTTGAGCCCAGCATTGCAGGGGAAAAGGATAAAGTCATGGATTTATTCACACAACCACCTGGGAGCACAGAGCACTGCCAAGAGGAACAGAACCATGGGATGGTTGGGGTTGGAAGGGACCTCAAGACCACCCCCATGGCAGGGACACCTTCCACCATCCCAGGCTGCCCCAAGCCCTGTCCAACCTGGCCTTGGGCACTTCCAGGGATCCAGGGGCAGCCACAGCTTCTCTGGCTGTTGGGGTTGCCCCTTCCTCTGCTGTGAACAGCATTTAATGTCACTTATCCAAGGTTTAGTTTTCTTTCACCCTCATAAACTTGTTGGTTCTGGTTTTTGCCTCGGCTGCTCTTCAGGTGGAGCTGGTGGCTCCTGCAGGGAGCTTCCAAGGAATTGCTTATTCCTGTAAGTTTCAGCTCTGAGTAATCTCCACCTCGGCTCATTTTCAGGTAGAAATGCTCCTGAGCTAACTCACCCCAGGGAATTCCCTGCACTCCTGTCCCTCCAGAGCCCCTGGACACAGAGGCTTTGGCCAGCCCAGGGCTGCCCCAGGCCCGAGGAGCAACACCAGGGCCCGGCCTGGAATCACTAACACCACCAAGCCTCTTGGGCAATCAGGTGAGTGCCCAGCACCAGGAAGGCACTGTCTGCTCCTGCAGCCACCCAGGAGCCACAGGAAGGAGCAGCTGTACCAGAAAACACATCCCCAAACGTCCTCCTGCCCTGCAAGGACCTGCAAGGACCAGCTGAACCTCAGCGTGCAGCACCCACACACACAGACACCTCAGTTCCCTGAGCAGAACAAATCCAGCCCCAGACTGAGGATTGTGAAGTGGTTTGGACAATTCCCACAAGTCTCTGCCCTTTTAATATCGGATATTCACAGAACTCACACCCCTGAGGTGACACTTCAGCAGCAGCAGCACTGAGGTGACACTCGCTGGCACTGCAGGATCCCAATCCTCAATTCCCTGAGTTCATGGCTCTGACCTCCCTGGATCCACAGCCCCCATCTCCCCAAATTCAGACCTCAACTCCCCAGATTCACAGCCCCCATCTCCCCAGATTCAGCCCTCAACTCCCCAGATTCACAGCCCCCATCTCCCCAAATTCACAGCCCTCAACTCCCCAGATTCACAGCCCCCATCTCCCCAAATTCACAGCCCTCAACTCCCCA
>VZTG01006668.1:240782-254922 GCA_013397845.1 Melanocharis versteri | reverse complement strand
CCCCCGACCCCTGGAGCCCTTCCTGAGGCTACCCCAGAACCAAACACCCATTCCAGCTCTGTCCTTCGGCCTCAGCAGCTGCACAAATCATGGAATCGCAGAAAGGTCTCAGAGTGACCCTAAAGCTCACCCATCCCACCCCTGCCGTGGGCAGGGACACCTCCCACTGTCCCAGGCCGCTCCAAGCCCCGTCCAAGCCGGCCTTGCACACTTCCAGGGATCCAGGGGCAGCCGCAGCTCGTCCAAGAGCTCCTCCCAGGGCAGCGGGGTGGGAGCAGCCCCACCCCGGCCGTGCCAGGCGGGCCCTACCTTGTAGACGTTGATGGGCAGCGCGATGAGGATGTAGAGCAGGTCGCCCAGCGCCAGGCTGGCGATGAGGACGTTGGGCCCGTTCCTCATGCACTTGTTCTTGTAGATGATGCGCAGCAGCGTGGAGTTGCCGATGATGCCCACGACGAAGATGGTGCAGGACACGATGGTGTTGATGTACTTGAAGACGTGCCGGATGTCGGCGGGCCTGGCGCACACGGGCAGCAGCGGCGGCTCCGAGGGGCCGCGCTCCGAGAGGTTGGCCGGCGGCGCGCCCCGCAGCAGCCCGGGCTGCGCCAGGCTNAGAGGGTGCTGGGCACTGCCCAGGCTCCCCAGGGAATGGTCCCGGCCCCGAGGCTGCCAGAGCTCCAGGAGCGTTGGGACAGCGCTGCCAGGGATGCACAGGGTGGGATTTTGGGGTGTCTGTGCAGGGCCAGGGGCTGGACTGGGTGATCCTCATTGGTCCCTTCCAACCCGGGATATTCTACTTTACAATTCAGTTCTATTCCTGAGTTGCTGGAGAGCTCCATCATCCCAGCAAACAGAAGTGATGGCAGATCGGATCCCACCAGGTCAGAGCTGTTGACCCTGAGGGTGAGGTTTGTGCTGCTAAATTTAAACAGTTCAGGAGAACGAAGTGGAAGGAGAACAAACATTCCCCTGTGCCTCTGGCACGGCCCTGCAGTGGCTGGGGGCACCTGCCTGTGCCCAGTGAGCGTGGGAGCAGCCACTGCACCTCCTGCACATTGCTGCTCCTGTGGCCAACCCCAATTTCCCTCCCTGCCCATCCCACTCCTCACTTAGAATCTCAGAATCATTAACATTGGAAAAGCCTCCAGGATCACCGAGCCCAGNGCGCGCCCCGCAGCAGCCCGGGCTGCGCCAGGCTGTAGGGCTGCTCCTGGCCGAGCACGGCGCTCTCCGGGGAGGCCCGGGGGGTCTGGCTGTGAGCCCCCGAGAACAGGCAGCCCAGGAGAATGGCCAGAGCCGTGGGAGCTGGGAGCGTCCCTGCTGAGGGGCCGAGAGTGAAGCCGTGGGCGGGAGTCCTCATGCTGCTTGTGGAATGTCCTCGGGGTCCTGCTGGGATCTGCCGTGGAGAGACGTGGTTTAGCCGAGGAANATAGCCCGACCCCCCGGCTGCCCCTCCTGTCAGGAAGTTGTAGGGTTTAGTTTTGGGTCATTTAGTTCCTGGCAGGTTGAGGTTGCAGCTTTGGGGCACCTCTGTCAGTGCCTGCACGTCTGGGCGGTTCTGCAGTCCCACCTCGGGGTCCACAGAACCAGCAGAAGTTTTCCAGTTCGTTCCACGGTGAAACCGGAGCCTCCGACATCCCCCTCCCCAGCTGATCCCACGGGCTGCCCCTGCAAAGGGAGGACTCAGCACGGCCCTGCCGGGAAAACTCTGCTGGGAAAACTCTGCAGGGCTTTTTCCAGCAGTGCCACACTGATACCTGACATCCCCAGGGATGTGCAGCAGCACAGCCCCTCCTTCCCCGTCCTCACCACCACGAACGGAGCCTCTTCCTTCCCAAACCCCCCGTGCCCGGGGATATAAATCTCCCTGGGCTCTTTCCAGCCCTGCCTGCCGACACGGTGGAAGCTGTCCAGGGCTGGAGCACCAATAAATATCCCGGGGTGGTTTTGCTTTGCACGGCTCTTCCAGGCAGGAAGAGCCGAGTGGCTGCTCCACAACCACAGGAGAAAGCCGAGGGTGGCCGTGGCACTGTCCTGGGTTTGAGGAAGGGGTTTCTGGATGATCCAGGCTTGGAAAGGAGCCCAGAGGAGGAGTGGGAGAGGGCAGCAGGCTGCAGCCTGTTCCTCAGGCAGGGATAAATCTGGGGGCTCCTGGTTGAAGTGAATGAGGAGCACTTTTGTCACACTGAAATTTGCCAGCTCTGAAGGAAGAAATCACAGAACTGGAGCCTTTTTGAGGGTCCCTGGGATTCCCCTGCTCCCGAGGAGCGAGCGAGGCAGGGATCAGGGAGCCTGACTGGGGTTAGAGCAGGGGCTCAAGCCCTGTTCTGACTCCTGCAGGCAGAGCTGGGATCTGATCCCAAACCCCGGGATCTGCTGCCCAGGGCCACCCAGCCAAGGCACCCCCAGGCTGTGGCAGGGCTCTCCCTGCCCATGGCAAGCAGAATGCCAGGCCCAGCACTGCTCCCACCTCGAGAAGAGGTGGCCAGGCCGGCCAGGAGCCCCAGGCCTGACCACAGCTCCTGTGGACGCTCCTGTGCCTCCCCCAGGGGCTCGGGCTCTGTGGAAATCCCTGCGCCGAGCAGGGGAGGGGGAAAGAAAGGAAGGGAGAGGATGGATAAATACCCCAAAGGATCCCAAATCCCTGCTCTGACGTGTTCCAGGGACTCCAGCCTTGCTCAGCTCCCCAGCTCCCCTGTCCCCCCCGGCCACAGCAGGGACAGGTGTCCCCTGGGGGGTGTCCTGGCCTCTGCTCCCCGCCGTGCCCACGGGACTGCAGCTCCCAGGGGAGGGCAGACCCAGCTCAGAATCCCTGCCCGAGCTCCCCGAGGGCTCACGGACCAGCTCTGGGTGCCACAGCCACCCCTGGCTGCAGGACAGCAGTGGCACTGGCACCCCGCAGTCGTGCCCGAGCCCCCCGCAGCCCTGGGCTGTTCCTGTCTGCCCAGCCTGACCTCAGAGCTCTGGGAAAGAAAAACGTGGGAGCATAAAAAGCCCTGGGGCTTGGCAGAGGAGCTCATGTGAGGGAGGATCACAGGACACAGCTCCTGCCCAGCCCCTCCACGGCGCAGCTGCAAAGCGCTGGAGAAGAAAAACACTTTCTCCCCATGTTGCCTTAAACTGAATCGAATCTTTTAGTAATTCCAAAATTTAAGCAGGGAGAAACACAGTTTTCTCCTGTCCAAATTTACTTCTTGCTCTTCCCATCTCAGAGTGCTTGGAAGCACAGCCCTTCCTCAGCTGAGGGAAACTGAGGCACGGGAGCATCAAGGAGCTTGTTCAGATGGGAAACCAACACCAGCATGGCTTAACCCCAGATCCAGAATTGCTTTCACCCATCCCAGTGGGAATTTCACCTGTGCCGAGCCCTAACCGCAGCTGAACCCACTGGAATCCTGACACGGACATCAGGGGGTGATTCCCAGAGAGAAAACCAGACTGGAAATATCACCACAGCCCTACAGAGCCTGATCCTGCCCGAAAGGCGCCGTGTGTGGGCTTGGGATCCCCCTTCCCTGGGAGCCCAGGAGAGCCCAGCGCATCCCGGGCAGCATCCTCACCTCCAGCAGCCTCTCCCTCCGTCCTCCACCTCCCCCTCCTCTCCCTCCCTCCCAGAGCAGCTCCACCTCGCCAGACCCACCTCTCCAGACTCCAAACACCGCTTTTCTGTGGATAAATATCGCAGCAAAATCTCTGTGGATGGAGGAGAGGAGGGACAGAGGTGACAACAGCACATCCCACTGCTCCCGGCCCTGAACCCAGCCCGCTCCAGGAGCAGAAGGAGTTTCCATCAGAGGTGTGCTGGATTTTCCTCTCCCTGCCCACATCCTGGAATTGCCCAGGCACCGTGGTCCCTTCAACACCTTCCCCAGAGGGGGCTCAAAGCCTGCAAAACTCACCCTGGCGCAAGGAATCATTTTGTTTGCGGGTTAATGCGCAGAACAGCAAAGCTTTCCACTGGAGTCGTTACCTTCCTGGTGGCCACGGGATTTGGGAGCTCCTGGGAGCTGGTTCTTCCTTCCCCCTCACGGCTCCTTCCCCCTGCCCGGGCCGCTGGGTATGTCCTGGGAGATCTGCAGTGGTTTGGATCCCGGAGGTGGCTTTGGAGCGGGGCTGGTGCTCCGGGAATGCTCCTTCCTCCCGTGACTCCGCAGTGGGTGGTTTTATAGAACACCCCAGGGCTCCCCCAGCACAGCCCCTGCGACCAATGGCTGAGGCTGGGATGGGGATGGAGGAGGGAAAAGCGGGAGAAACACGGGATAGCTCTGGGAAGGAGTGAAAATAATAAACAAATAAAGCTGGACGGGGGAGGCACCGTCTGCTCCGTGAGCGACAGGATCCTCTCATCTCAAGATTTGTTCGAAGCTGCTGATGAGAACTGGGCCAGCCTGGCTTTTCTCAGTGGTCAGGGTTTGTAAATAGGGTAGAAATCATCAGTATACACAGGAAAAGCCAGGTTTGGTGGGAAGGACGGGCAGGGAAAGCCAGGTTTGGTGGGAAGGACATGCCAGGTTTGGTGGGAAGGACAGGCAGGAAAAGCCAGGTTTGGTGGGAAGGATAGCAGGAAAATCCAGGTTTGGTGGGAAGGAGAGCAGGAAATGCCAGGTTTGGTGGGAAGGAGAGCAGGAAAAGCCAGGTTTGGTGGGAAGGACAGAGGGAAAAGCCAGGTTTGGTGGGAAGGACAGAGGGAAAAGCCAGGNGGTTTGGTGGGAAGGACGGGCAGGGAAAGCCAGGTTTGGTGGGAAGGACAGGCAGGAAAAGCCAGGTTTGGTGGGAAGGATAGCAGGAAAATCCAGGTTTGGTGGGAAGGAGAGCAGGAAATGCCAGGTTTGGTGGGAAGGAGAGCAGGAAAAGCCAGGTTTGGTGGGAAGGACAGAGGGAAAAGCCAGGTCTGGTGGGAAGGACAGAGGGAAAAGCCAGGTTTGGTGGGCTGGGCTGCATGGACACAGCCCATCCCTGGCCTTGCTTGGGGCATTCAGCTGCTGCCCCCTTTTTGGCCAGTAATACTCAGAGATGTCTCCACCTTGAAATTCGTGTCCCAGAGCTGACTCTGGAGCTCAGGGGATCATTCCTGCCCCTTGGTGCATTCCTGGGGCTCTGGGGCCGGGCTCTTGCTCTGGCCCAGGGAGGGAGCACACAAGTCCATTCTCGGCTGGAGGCTCTGAAGGGCAGCAGGAGGTGACACCTGGCCCTGTCCCAGGGTGGGAGCACACAAGTCCATTCTCGGCTGGAGGCTCTGAAGGGCAGCAGGAGGTGACACCTGGCCCTGTCCCCTCTGCTCACTCCATCCCCCCACCTCAAAGGGCTCCTCTGCCCAGGGCAGAACCCATGGATTTAACCACCCTTTAACCCTTCGGCCTCTGGGAGCGGCTGCAGCTTTCCCTGGGCTCTCTCTCTTCCCAAAACAGAGGAGTTTGGGGCGTGCAGGGCCCCCTCCCTGGCCCCTGGGGGGGTCCTGCAGCCTATTCTGGGCCGGTCACGTTCCTGCACGGGACAGGGCATGAATGGCCCTCTCAGTTCTGCCGGAGACAAAGGATGGCTCCAACCCCCCGGAGACCCCCAGGAAAACCCAGCCCCGTCCAGCCAGAGTGGCCCTCACCCACACTGGCTTCCAAGGCTGGTGTCGAGTCGCTTCAGTGACGAGAATGAAACCCCGCAGCGACGCCAATCCCGTGATTTGTGTCACAGCAGGAAAGCAGCTTCCCGGAGAGCCCAGAGATCCCTGAGGTCTGGGGAGAGCCACAGCTCAGGGCATCCATCCCTCCCGGCTTTGCCAGCTGTGGGAACGTGTCCACGGCTTTGTCATCCAAGCCCCTGGAACAGCTTTCCCAAACAAGGACTGGGGAAGGAAAATCGCTGCTGCCTCCAGCCGGAGTCACGGGGTTTAACCTGCAGGTGGATAAGTGTGGAGCTGCCCCACCGAGGCTCAGCTGGGCTCTGCTTTGGGGTGTGGGGATTGAGAGGAATCCAAATTAAAGGTGTGGTCACGGAGCAGAGAAACACCTGGAAGAGTCATTTGGGAGGTTCGCCTCACCCCACCCCTGCCCAAGACCTGGGTGCTCACCCCGTGGTAGAGGGAACGCAGCTGTGTGCCCTGGAGGAGATGGAGGTGCCTCCCAGGCCCCCCACTAATTGGCCTAATTATGGCACTAATTAGGGCACTAATTGGTCTTTATGGCCCTGAACGCCCAGAGCCCGTTTCAGTCCAGCTGGAGGAGCCCCAGTGTCCAGGTGTGAGTCTGTGTTATCCCAGATGCAGGGAGGGGGCTGTGGAAAAGCTGGGATGCCTGGGAGGAGGGAATCTTCCTGGAGGCATCACGTACAGAGCCTCTCCTCTGGGACCTGAACAGGAAAACTCGGAGACAGTCCCTGGGGAATTCAAACAGGTAAAACATTACGGAGAAGCGACTGCTGGGGACCTGCAGGGACAAATCCTTTGGGAAGATGTTTTTCCAGGGCTGTCAGCTGGCAAATCCTCCTGCTTTTGGGAGGCCTGGGGCCATCTGACTGAAATGCTGGGTGTATTTCTGCTCAGGCATCCTCTGGGAAGGCTTGGGTTTAGTTCTGGGGCACTGGGAATGCTGGTGTGGAACGCTAGGGAACTGCCTCCCAGCCCGACACCTCCGCTGGCATCACTTAAAATAAATAAATAGAAGCCTGTGCCTGCATTTCTGGTCATATTCCTTAAATCCTGCTGCCAGCATTCCCTTCGCCCTGCCTCTTATGCCAGAGGGGTCTGGAGTGCTGGAGAACAGCTCTGGCATCTTTCCAGCAGTGCTTTTCTGCTGCAAATATTTTCATTCACATCAAGCTCTGGTCTCTGAATTTCCCCTTCTCCTTTCCCCCCTCCAGGCTGATACTCCCTGGTTTTAACTTCTGGAGCAATCCAGCAGTGCAGCAATGAAGAGTGGGGAGAGCAAGAGGTGGTGCCAGCTCAAATCCTGCCCTCTGTTCCTTTCCTTTGTCATGGAGAACTGGGTCTGAAGTCTCAGAGATGCCCTTCAGATGAGCCAGGAAAAATGTCCCAGTGGCTTGGGAAAACTTGGAGGCAGTGGGATGCAAAGCCCCATTTCTCCCATATTGCTGCCCCTGGTCCCCAGCCAGACCTGCATTGGCCCAAGAGGAATTCCAGGAAACTCCTTGGATTTTACACGAGGGAACCTCCAGCAATTCCAGGCTGGATCCCACCAAACCGGGAATGTTCTCCTGCGCAAAGAGCTGGAAAACTGGGATTATTTCAGTGTCTGCAGCCACATGCCCTCCCTCCAGCTGGGATGGGTGAGTGCAGGAACGGGATCGCTCAGGCACACGGGACTTTCCCTTCCCTGGAGGAGGGGATGCCTCGGGAAGCGCAGCCAGATCCCTGCTGTTCCCACGAGCCCGCGCTGACCCCGCACTTGAAGTTTTCGTGCTCATAACTTTCTTATCAGCCGGGGCCGAGTGAAGTCAAGTTTTTGGAGTTGTTTGGAGGGGGACGGGGCGTTTGCAGCCCCGCCTGGGCGGCACGGGGAGCTGCGGGCCAGCGGCAGGGACACGGGCCAGCTGCCACTCCCCGGAGGCCGCACGTTCTGTCCCGGTGTCACGGCTCAGGATGTGGCCGTGCCTGGGGCTCCTGCTTGACATCGGATAAATTGGGGCTTCTGGGGAGCCTCTTGTCGTCTGCAGATGGCCCCGGTGGCGAAACATCAGAGGCTGGGGTGGCTGTGTCCCTTGGGGTGCAGAGCCCCCAAGGAAGTCACAGGAACTGAGGACATCTCTGTGTCCCCAAGATGTCGAAACCAGCGCGATGGGAGGATGTTGATCCTGGCCTCGGTGGGAAGAGGGCTTAAAATCATGGAATTGTTAAGGTGGAAAAGCCCTTTCTGAGCATCAAGTCCAACCATCAACCACCACCATGATCACCGCTAAACCTTGTCCCCATGTGCCACATCCATGTGGTTTCTCAGCACTTCCAGGGATGGGAATTCCACCACTGCCCTGGGCTGGGCAACGCTTTTTGTGAAGAATCTTTCCCCGATTTCCAACCTAAACCTCCCCTGGCACAGCCTGAGGCCGTTTCCTCTCATCCTGTCCATTGTTCCCTGGGAGCAGAGCCCGATCCCCACCTGGCTCCACCCTCCTTGGCTTCTCCAGGAGCCCCACAAGTCCTAAGCATTCTCCAGAGGCAGAGGGGAAGCAGGGCCGGGATGTAATTATTACATTTCATTTCTCTTTAGCAGCTCTTTGACTGAATCCTAAATATTGTGGGCTTTAAACCTGAGCAAACTCCCCTGGCCTGTGTAATTGTTCTAACCTTTAATTAATCCTTTGTTTACACACAGCTAGGTATGTAAAAAAGATCATTATTAATTGATAGAAAATGGAAATGGATTTGGGGTTTTTGATGTCTCAATGCTGTTTATTATCTTCATTTATTTTGGGAATTCTACTTCATTTAAACAGTTCAGCTCAAGAGCTGTGAAGATTTTGAATTCAGGGCCAAACTTCCTAAAAAAATTGGAATTGAAGTAAATCCAAGCACTGTCGGTGCTGGAGTGGATCCAGACGCTGCATGTGAAACAGCAGAGCCCGATGGGAGATCTCTGGACCTTTCCAGTGACGGATGAGCTGGGGCAGGTCCTTGGTGCCTTTGGCAGGACCGTGCCAGCACCGGAGCTCCCACAGCCACAGGGCCCAGAAGCTCAGTGGGAGCTTCCCTGGATTATTTCCCAGTGTCTCCCACCTTCCATTCCCTCCTTCTGCTTAACAAGCTTCTGAGAAAAGCTTGGACAAATGGGTTATTGCTCCTGAAATGATTGCAGATAATTACAGAGAGATTAATGGCCTCTCCTCGAAGAGCCACGGACAGCTTCAAGTGCCATTGACCTTTCCAGGAAACGGGAATGAAGAAAGACAGCGGGAGATGGGTTGGATAAACAGTGTGGAATTTGGAGTCTTTAAAGTTCTGGGGAGGGCAGGACGGCTGAGATTCCCCAGACTCACCCCATGGCACTCCCTCACTGCTCACCAGAGACAGCTGGGAATGGGGAAGTGGAAAATGCCTCACTGACAGTGGAAAAAATGCCTTAGGAACAGGAGAAAGCAGAGGAGAAATGCAGTGGGGGTCACCTGCCTGCCTGGCTTCTGGGAGAGGACCTGTCCTTGCCGTGGGCTGGGCTGTGGTTATCCCTGGGGAAGGAGGGTGAAAGCCAAAGGCACAGCAAGGAACTCCAGGCTGCCCTCACGCTGGGATTTGCCCACGGCTGGTCACTTCTGTAACTTGGTGGCCAGCACAGGGACGAGCCAGGAAAAACCAGAGTTTAATACAGGTGGTGGGAAAGCCACAGCTGGGCACTGCTGAGCTCAAACTCACCCCTGAGCCTGGACCTGCGGGAAGAGGAAACCATGGATGCCATCCAAGAAAACTGAGGAATCCCCGTCCCTGGGAGTCCCCCCTGCCTAAAGAGGATCTGAGCCTTTTTTCATGAGTTTTGCAGTGGCACCTCCAGCAGGGATACGGAGGAGGCTGGGAATGAACCAGCTGAGCTCTAGAGCCCTGCCCGTTGGAGCCGCCCCAGAGAGACAATTAAATGAAAGATGGAAAACGCTTTAGGGGCACTGGAATCCTGCCAGGGGATGTCTCTCACTGGTGGTGAGAGCCCTGAAGGCTGGCAGCCCCACCACAGCCCCACCACAGCCCCACCACAGCCTGGGACAGCTGTCTCTGGGTCAGGCACTCGGTGTTGAGATCAGTGTCCCCAAAAAAGTTTGAGGAAGTAAAGAATTGTCCCATCTTTAATTCCTTGGCTGCTTGAAGGGAATCCTGGAAGGAGAGGTGGGAAGAGCACTTAGTGCACGTGTGCAGAGCTGGCTTTAGAAAGGAACCATCAGCTAAAAATCCATCCATTCACAGGGATCATCCCATCTCAGTGCCCCAGGGAGATCCTCGTGCCCTCAGCAGTTCCAGTCCAGGATTTAATGCCATGGACCTCCAAGCTTCCCCAGCCATCCTGCGTGTCCCGCTCCTGATGGGGAGGAGGATTCCAACTGGAGTGGGCAAATCCCCCTTCCTGAATCTGTTGGAGAGCATCCGAAGGAGGCCTAGGAGGTGGTGAAGGATGGAGGGGAAGCCAAGCGAGCGGTGGCTGAGGTGACTTGAGAAGAGGAAGCTGAGGTCAGACCTCATCGGGGTCTGGAACCTCCTCCTGAGGGGCAGCTCCAGTCTCCGCTGCCTGAGAGCAGGGTCAGGACCCAGGGAACAGCTGGAGCTGTGTCAGGGGAGGGTCCGGTGGGATTCCAGGAACAGGTTCCTCATCCAGAGGCTGCTGGGTGCTGCCCAGGCTCCCCAGGGAATGGTCCCGGCCCCGAGGCTGCCAGAGCTCCAGGGATGCCCAGGGTGGGATCACTGGGGTGTCTGTGCAGGGGCAGGAGTTGGATCCATGATCTCTGGGGTCCCTCCCAACTCGGGACATTCCAGGATTCTCTGCTGCAGGGGACGTGCTGGGGGGACAGCGTGGAGCTCACCCCCGGAGCCCAGGGTGGGTCAGGTGACACGAGGGGACAGAGGGGCTCAGAGGGGGTTTACATCCTGCTGGAGGGGAGCGGGAGTGACACTGATGGAGGGAAGCACAAAATATGGAAAAGAGGAGTTGCTGTGTAAATCAAGGATGGCCCGGGGACAAAGGCAGTCACGCGTGTTAGGGCTGACTGGGCCATGTGAGGAGCCTCAATGGGGCTCTGTGAGGGGACACTGGGCCCTCTGTGAGGGCTGCACGTCCCCGCAGAGCCCCTGGTCACAAGCACCACATGTGACTGGACACTGCCACCCCACCACGGCCAACCCCGCGGGATGGGGAGTTAAGGACAGGGTTTTGGGAAAGCCACTCCCTGCTCTATTAATTAAGCAGGGGAGGTAGAGAGGGAACAGAAATGGGGCTTTTTTTAGAGGGTTTCATTATAAAAACGCTCCCAATGTGCCATTTTATTAGATGTTGGTTTCTGGGGAGCTTCGTGGGCTCCGGCACGCAGGAGCTCTGCAAGGTGGTTCTGCTGCCACGGACAGATGAGGACAAGGATTTCCTTGTGGAGACTCCTCATTCGTCACCCACAGATCTCCTCTGGGATTTAGGAAGGGAAAGCAGCACGTGGACAGGAGCTGATGCCCTCTGTCACCTGCTGAACACATCACGGCGTGGTTTGGGTTGGAGGGGACCTCAAGGGTCATCCATTTCCATCCCCCCAGCGTGGGATGCCACCCAGCAGACGTGGGAGGCTCCTTCATGCTGAGGTGTCTCTCCACCATCGAAAGCACCCTGCAGACACTCCTGGGACAGCCCTGGAAGGAAGGAGCTGGTTCAGAGAGCTGGGATGTCCTGAGGGTCTCCCCACCCACCTGTCAGAAGGTCAAAACGAGGGAAGGAAGGAGCCCCAGCAGAGAGCAGGGAAGTGGAGGGAGATGTCTCACTGGTGGGGGGCTGAAATGAGCCCCCAGCACTTCCCACTTGGGGAGAGAAAAGCAAAAGTAGAACAATTCCAAACAAACCCCATTCTCCCCTCAAACTCGGATGGGACACTGGCAGTGTTTAAAGGGAAAGCTGGGTCCTGTTTGTTTTAAGCTGGAAGCCAAGAGGCTCCTGCCGGTGGCTTCAAAGAAAAGTTTGTTTCTGTGTTCTGCTAATTACCAGAACACCCAGACCCCATCTCTGGAGCCTGGAGTGTTGCAAAAACATGGAAAGGTTAATTGAAGGCAAAGGGAAAAGGAGAATCCCGGCTTTAACCTTCCTGGGCTGCCCTCGTTATGCTGACAGCACGGTGCAGGCAGATTTAATGACTCCTCATTTCCCTGCTACCTAATTAACCTCCTGCCCTGAAGCACAGAGAGGCTGAGAAAGAGCTCCCTGCCCAGGAACCCCCTCTGCCAGCAGCCCCCAGGGTTAAAGGAGACATCTCCAGCAATGCCAGGCCCAGATCCTGCCTGGATTCCAGATAATTCCTGTGACACAGAGAGGGGCAGTGCTGGGATGGCTCCGTGCTGTCAGATGCTGGGAATCTGTTTGCCCATCATCCCACCAACACAAGACCAGTAGGTGCAGGTTTGGAATTTATGACAGGAATTGCAGTTTATTTCTTGGTGTCACAGCCTGGAACAAGTCCACGAGTGCCGAGTGTGGATAAGGAGCACAGATGCCATGGCCACAGTGTCCGGTGGGAATGTTGAGCATCTTGGTGTGCTTCTAGGAGCAGTTGGGCACCCACGGAAACTTTGGGGCAAAGGATGGGCAGCGGGGAGAGAAGGAGCAGGAGCAGAAGCGTTTCCATGGGCCACGGCCACGTGATGGGCCAGAAATGCAGAGGCCAGAGCTGCAGGCAGATAAATCACCCCAAGCCCCCCGGAGAGTGCAATGGTCTGCAAGGCTTTTCCGGGCTTTGATGTGTCACTGAACCACATAGAAGGCAGGCCCGGGTGGAATTCACTCTCCAGGACATTTAACTCGTGTCCGAGGCGCCGGGCCGCTCGCATCCTGCTGTCCATGGGGAGAGACACGGGGCCATTGGCACGGGCTGACCGCAGCGCTGCGGCTCCCAGCGCCTCTGTGTGCGCTGCTCTGGGCCCACACGGCTCTGGGAGGAGGGTGAGGCAGCAGCTCCAACCCTCCTGCCTTCCTCCTCTCTCCCTCCATGGAAACTTTGGGGTTGCTGCTACGGGACAGGGAGAAAATGGCTCCCAGGGCCAGCTGCCTGGGGTGGTGGCCCCAGACTGGAGGGGACAGAGAGGCTGCAGGATGTTCTGCCAACCATCTGGGGTGGCCTTTCGGGGAGGTGGGTGTAGGGCCCATCCCAAACATGCCAAACCATCACACATCCGCAGAGGTTTGTACATCATTAGTGTCCGTTTCTTTCCTTTCTTTAGGCATTGGGGACTTTTAGAATGGTTTGGATTGGAAGGGACCTTAAAGCCCATCCCATTCCACTGTTCCAGGCTGCTCCAAGCCCTGTCCAGCCTGGCCTCGGACACTTCCAGTATCCAGGGGCAGCCACAGCTGCTCTGGGCACCCTGTGCCAGGGCCTGCCCAGCCTCACAGGCTTCCTTTCCTTGTTCTTGTGCCAAGGTGAGACATCCAGTGCCCACTGCAGCTCCTTCCCAGTGTCTCAGGGGGGATGGATCACATCCCTTCCTTCACTTCTGCTGGAGTGCAAAGACAGCTCCTTAGACTCTCCAAAGCAGGAGCAGGCATGACCAGGGCTGCGGAGGCAGCAGTGCTGCAGGTCCTGTCCCAAACCCGGAGCAGGGGCTCCAAAGGGAGCAGTCAATCCCAACCTTTCCCCCAGCCATGGATAAACTGGGGATCCCCTGGAGGGATTTCAAAGCTGTGTGGATGTGACACTTGGGGACACGGGGCAGTGGCGTCTTTGGCAGTGACTGAGGGAATGGTTGGACTCGATGATCTTAAAGTTCTTTCCCAATCTAAAATATTCTGAGATTCCACAAATACAGCTGGTGTTGGCCAGAAGATGGTGCTGGCAGGAAGGTGATGAAGCCCTTGCTCCACTCCGCTCCTGCCAGCAGAGGAGAGCTCAGATCTTTTCTTTTCTTCCCCCTCCTTCTTCCTCGAAGAATCCCTGTAAAAATAACTGGGCACGTTTAATGGTCCCAGTCCCACCCCGCAGCACCCACCGGGTTATTTATTGCATCCAGCGGGGTCCTGAGAGCTCAGCTGCAGTAACCCGAGAGCCGGGAGGCTCCGGCAGCTTCTGGGCAGTGGGTTCTCTAATGGAAGCACAACCCTGATGGATAATGGGCTTAAGCTGATTTATTTTTCCCCAGGATCCTCCTCAGAACATCCTTCTGACTGGCTGGGCCGAGCCAGGCTGCCCCACAGTGGGGTAACTCTGGGGATTTCCCCCCAAAAGCAGCACGGGGGGGACACCACACCCTGGGGAGGGGCTTTTTTGGGGTTTTAAGGGTTTACCCTTCTGGCAAAGGCTGTGAAATGCAAGGGTTGGTTTATTCTGCTGCAGTTTGGGGCACTGAGAGGGCCCAATCTGATTTTTATTTACGCCTCAACATATGTTATATTCTTATAGGGGCCGTACACGTGCTGGCAGCCCTGTCCCTGGGAAGGCTTCGCCTGGCAGGCAATCAGGGCAGAGAAAGCCTCCA
>VZTG01006668.1:219860-240772 GCA_013397845.1 Melanocharis versteri | reverse complement strand
GGCTGTGAGCGGCCCCCCACGCTGGCCGAGGTGGCAAATGCCCGGATGCCGGCCAAAAAAAAAGCCCGCCAAAAATTCCCGGCCAAAAAAAAAGCCCGCCAAAAATTCCCGCCCAAAAAAGGGCACCAAAAAAGCCCGCCAAAAATTCCCGCCCAAAAAAAGGGCGCCAAAAAGCCCGCCAAAAATGCCCGCGAGGCCGGGCTGTGGGACTTAGCACACAGAAGCAGCCAGCTGCGACAGGACGGGAGCCATTTCCTGAGGGCAGCGGGGAGGCAGCGGGGGCTCTCCTGAGGGGTCCGCCCGGCCCCGCTCCCCCCTCACCTTCCTCTCCCTGGTCCCGTTTCCCTGCCCCTGAGGGGAAAGCTGTGCGCTAATGACTTTACAAACAATTCCATGGGTGAGGGGATGGGTGTTAACGACTTTGGAATGGGCCTTAATGTCTCTCCTCAAGCCGCAGGTTTGTTGCAGAGCCCAGGCAGCTTGGCTCCCGAAACAGACAGGGGGCTGCACAAGCCTGAGCTCCTGAGCCTTGGGGTAAAATGCCAGGTTCAAGGGGGATGTGGGGTAGGCGGTTTGGGAAGGCTGTGCCTTCCTGGTACCTCACCCAACCGGGTAAGGAAGAGGGCAGCGAGCGGCCGGGAGTTTGGGATAAAAGGACGCTGCGCTGTCTGAAACCCCGAGAGAGAAAAACACTCCGGGCATGTGCCCCGGGGGACTCTCTCCCTTTATTCGAATAAAGTTGGAGGACTCCTCTGTCTCCTTTTTGGACATAAAGCTCTGGAGTTTGTGGGTTTTCCTGACAGAAGGAAGGCGCAGGCTGCTGCTGTTTGGAAATCGTGCCCAGCCCGCCACGGGAGCCACGCGGGCGCCCTGCAGTTCACAGCACACACGCTCTGCCTGCCGAGCCAGCACTGACAGAGCGCTGGGGTTCTTGCGGGAACGCTGTCCCTGCCTTCTGATTATTTCTCCGTCTCTCTTTTTCCCTCCCTGCTCCTTTTTCTATCCCTTTAGTAAGAGCAGTTACCCTTTGTTGTCAATAAACAGCTCTCAGGTAGAGTATTGTCGCGTTTGCGCTTTATTTTCGCCTGAGAAATCTGTCAAAAAGAATCCTTCTCGAGTCCCCCTTTTGTTGCGGAACAGGACGGGCACATTCTGTCCTTCTGGGGGTAAATCCCCACTGGAGCCACAGGGGCTGTGGAGACACAGGTGCCTCTGGAGCTGCTGCTGCTGCCCCTGACTGCTCCCTGAATCCCCTGCCCGTAGTGCCTGCCAATCCCACAGGGGTCCCCGTTCCCAGTGGGGGGGGGATAACCTGCCCCTGTGCCAAGGAAAAAGGCACCAAAGCCATCAACCACCCCAGGGCAGGCTCCTTCCCTCCTCCCAACATCCACCTGCCTGGGCCGGGCAGGAGCCTGGCACCAGAGAATCGTGGAGTGGTTTGGGTTGGGAATGGCATTAAAAATCATCTCATTCCGTGGGCAGGGACACCTTCCACTATCCAGGGTGCTCCAAGCCCTGTCCAATCTGGCCTTGGACACTTCCAGGGATCCAGGAGCAGTCACAGCTTCTCTGGGAAACCTCAGTGCTTGGGCCTCGCCACCCTCATTGCAAAAGTACTTCTTCCTCATATTCAATATAATCCAGCCCTCTTTTAGTTTACAGTCATCACCCCATCCCTGAGGTGTGAGTGGGCCTGGGGCTGGGATGTGCCCCAGGATCACGGGGAAGGGGCTTTGGGGTCTGAGCCTTCAGCTCCTGACCTGTGGAGCCGAGTGGTGATGCTGGAGGGGAAAGGCTGGGCTGAGCCAAACCTGGTTTGTATCCCTGCATATCCAAGAACCCCAATTCCCAAGGGCCAAGGGCTTCTCCCCAGCCTGGGCAGGGCCAGCATGTGGGACCGTGCCCTTTGCGTGGCTGGGTGCCCCCACACTCCCACTGGGAAGGGGGAGAGCGAGGGCTGAGGGGCTCTGGCCCTTCAGGATGAGGGGGTGGGAGCAAGCTGGAATTTATTCTGAGCTCGTCAGAGAATGAAATCATCCTCCTGCAGGGTGAGGATTGATGGCCGTGGCTCTCCAAGCCCCCGGCACCCGGCAGGTGGGTGGGTGGCAGCCGGTCCCAGGTGCTGTGTGACATCCAGGGCAGCCGGCAGGGAGGGGAGGGTCCCTCCCTGGGTCTCAGGGCTCCTGCAGGACCACTGTCCCTTCTGGAGGGGGGATACTCACTCTGGACATCCTTTCAGCTGCAAACCATCTCCACTGGGATCCCCGGGCCTATTATAGGCTGATTAAATATTAAAACAATTCATTTTGTACTTAAACTGTTCCGAAGGCTCCTGCTGACGAGGGCTTTGAAGTCTGCGGCGCAAGGCTTTGCTCTCGTTTCCTCTCTGCTCCGTCCCCTCCTTCCACACCTTTTCCCAGGCAGGCAGGGAGGGCAGGGGGGTCCTGCCCAGGTCTGGCTGTCCCAGGGGATGGGGTCTTTTCTGAGGGCGTGGAGGGTGTGCTGCTCCTTGTGTGGGAGCTCTGTGGCACCGCTGCAGCAGGAGGAGAGCTCTGAGTGCTGACCCCAGGGCCCAGGAGGGACCTTGGAGAGAGCTCAGCATGGACGTGGATGCTCAAGGGGAAGGGGCAGTGCAGGCCTTGCCCTGGTCCTGCTGGTGCCCTGGGAGCCCCCAGGAGCTGAGGGCAGCGTTCTCCTGGCAGGCAGGTCCCCACTGGTTTTCCCGTGCTGCTCTTTCTAGGCGCTCCAGGAATCATTTGATACCCCCAGGACCTGAGCCTGGAGCACCCTAAATCAGGGTCCAAGGCCTTGGTGACCCCCAGGCCGTGGTGTCCTGCCCCTCAGTGCCCCGCAGGGAGGGACACCCGCCTGCAAAGAGCATTCCAAGGTGGGCACAGATGCCCTGGGGGAAGGCAGGATGGGACGTGGTGAGCTGGTTCCTGCAGCAGAGGGACTGGGGAGGGGTCTGTGACCATCCCTGCGAGGGATGGAGCTGGCTGAAGGAAGGGCAGGACAGCTCCTGGGGATGAGGGGTTGCTCGGGGTCTGCTGGGGGCAGGGTCCAGGGTGGGACCCCGGCCCTGGAAAGATGTTTGAGCACCTCAGGGCCTCAATTTCCAGCTGCAATTTCCCTGTTTGTCCACCCGATCCCAGCTCAGGAGCCTGAGGTTCAGGAGGACCTGGACCTCCTCCGGCCCCTGCAGGGGGAGGAAAAGGTGAGTGGCGAATATTTCGCCTCCCCAGCTGGATCTGGCCTCCTTCCCGCCTCCCTCCCCCTTCCCCAATCCCATCCTTTACATCTGTTGGATGTGAAATGCAGCAAACTCTCAGCAGAGCTCATTACTCCGGGCCCATTGCTCTGAACGGGGCCGAAAGGTCCTGCTCGTAATGATTTGGAGGTGATTTGTATTTAAGGCGCTCGGCTTTCAGATGCTGCCAGGGGGAGGGGAAATTAAATAATTGAAAGCTGTGGGGAAGGGAAGGAGGGAGCCCTGGATGGAGGGAGAGGACCAGAGTTTCTCCTGGTCCAGAAGTGTTTTGGTTCACCTGCACTGGTCGCATGAGTGAAGGTTTAAAAGGGTTGAGGGAAATCTTCCTCGTGTCCATGCAGGGTCAGGACATGCTGCAGGGAGAGATGGATGCTCCAGGGAGAGATGGATGCTCCAGGGTTTTTCCAGGGATGGCACAGCTGGCCAAAAGGTCTGACCCAAATGGGACAAGGGACCCTCTGCTCCCCTCCCCTCCTTTCTCCTCTTCCCCACTCCCTGCCTCCGGCACACTCCAAGCAATAAAGGCAATTTTCCAGCCTGGCCATCAACAGGCAGCGGGGTGAGGAAGGCTGGGGCCCACAGTGACGTCCCTCAGTTGTGCAGGACAGAACTGGGGGCCCAAAGCCACCGACGGAAAACTTGCAGTGAGAGCCTCACAGTGTTTGTCAAGATCTCAGAGCAAAAGAAAACTCCGTGGGGGCAAACTCTGTGGGGTGAGTGGGGAAACTGAGGCATGAAGGGTGGAAATGAACCTCCTGGGAAAAGGGCAGCTGCGTTGTGTTATTTACCTGAAAGTTCAAGCTGGGATATGGAGCTCGAACTTGATCTAAAGCAATTTTCATACGCCAAAGCTCCTTTCAGACTGATTCCTTCTCTTTTTTTTTTTTTTTTTTTTTTTTTTTTTTTTTTTTGACCAAATTGCCAAAAATTCCACCAGTCTGGTTTGGTTCTACCTGCAAATAAATGTACCTGTACGCTGCAGGGCTGTGGCTCCTGCTCCCCTTACAGCTGATGCCAGAGCCCGGGACCACCAGTGCTGCTGGGTGTTTGTGGGGTTTGGCACCAGCCTGCGGCTTCTGGAAAGCAGAGCCCCCTCACAGAGCCCCGTCTGCACCTGAACTTGGAGTTTAAGCTCCAAAGCCCGTCTTTAACCTTGACCCAAAGTCGTGCCTGGCCGCAGATCCTCAGGGAAGCTGCTCCCCAGCGCTCGGAGCCCTCGGATGCCGATGCCTTTCCCAGGCCCTGAGGAGCCCCCGGCGCTCCAGCAGCCCCTGGAGGGGGGCAGGTGGCCCCTGAGGCTCGGTTTTAGGGCTGGGAAGGGGAATTTCCCCAGCCTGCTCAGCGAAGATCACAGAATCAGCTCGGATAAGGCTGCCTGCTCCGGGGCTAACGAGGCAGGCGAGGGCCGTGGAATGAAGGTCAGGAATCAATAGCCTGGGAAGATCTGATGCTTTTCCACAAGCCCTTCATGTATTTCCCAGCTCTGTGCAGAGAGCAGGGAAGTTTTAGGAGCCTCCCCTAAAGTCTGGTGTTTAGCCCATGTGTGTTTTCCCCTCCAGCCCAGTTTTCTCTCCCAGAATGGGATTCACCAGAGGCATGGAGCAAGCACTGCTGGCTCAGCCAGGCTCTCCAGGCAGGGGAAGCAGCCTGTCCTCTTTCCTGCTGCATTCCTGGTGGACATGGAGGTCTCCCATTCCCGCTGTGGATCACAGCCGTGTAGAGAAGAGTGGAAGAAAAGTGTTTGGAGAAAGTCCTTCCATGGTTTTACAGCTCCAGCAGTGGGAATTCTGGATCTCTGCCCCAAATTGTGTCCTTTTCTTGTGATCCTCACATCCTGTGACAACCCCCAGGCAGCATCTTTGTGGAGTGGGAGAGCAGTGTCTAATTAAACCAGGTCTAATTAAACCTGCTGCCAGGCGAGTCACCCTTCTATCCCGTATCGGCTTCCCTGGGCAGTGGACTTGGAGCTTGTACTTGGAATTTGGGATTAAAATCAGCCAGGGATGGAGAGAAATGACCCAGCACACCTGGAAGGGGAGGTGGGAGCCCTTCATGTGCTTTCTGATAACCCTTATTGCCCTAAATTTATTGGGAAAATGATTAGGTTACATGTAAAAATAACGACAATAACAACAACAGCAGCAATAATAATAACAATGATATTAATGATATTATTAATAATAATAGAGACCCAGGGGGTTTGCAGAGCATTGCAACAGGAAAAACATTTTCCTGGGAACCCAAATCCATGGTAAACACTCTGTCACAGAGCTCCACAAGAACAGCTGGAATGAGCCCTAAATATTTATTATTAATAGCAAAGCTGTTTATTTTTTACATATTAAATAGGTCATATCTCATCTAATAAAACCTCAGGGCTGGCTCTGCTCGCCTGGAGAAGGATTTTGCTGTTGTGGTGTGAGCAGAAAGAAGGAACGCAGGAGTTCCTGCTTGGGCCGGGCAAGCTGGGATCATGCCCGAAGTTCCAGCCTTTGGATTTGCAGGGGGGCTGGGAGATTCCTTCCTGGCTAGCTGCATCTCCCAGGACGTGGTCTAGAAATGTGACCAAGAGGTGGGGATGCAGGTCCAGCCTCAGCCCATCCAGGGATTCCCCGTGTCAGGATGGATAAACCACTTAAACCCCAGACTGGGCTGGAGCCTGGAAGTGGGATTGCACCAAGCAGCCCTTTGGGATCCTCGGAGTGACTGGGAGGCACATGGTGACAGCAAAAGCTCTTTTCCCCCTTCTGAGACATCATTAAGCAGATATCTACGAAGCTTCCCGAGCTCCAGAGCCTGAATTCCTGAAGTTTGCTGGACGCTTAAGTGCATCAGGACTTAATTGCTGCCAAGTCCAGGTGTCGGGGGGGAAACGAGCGTTGCACAACCCCGCCATCATTTCAACCCCCTTCCAGTGGCATTAACCCCACATCAGGCAGCCCAGGCCTCCCAGGAGCTGGGAGAAAGCTGGGCATCCCCCTGGAATTTCCTTCCAAGTGCAGTGTAGCCCCTAATTCCTGCCCTCGATGTGGGATACAGCACCAGGCTCTGCCCTTCCCCACGAGCTGGGGGTGTCGAGCCACCCACACAAAGATTGGGAAGGAATTCCTGCCCGGGAGGGTGGGGAGGCCCTGGTCCAAGCAGCATCTGGGGTGGCCCAGACCAGGGACAAACATGGGATCGACCCATTCCTGGGCTGGTTTGGGAGCAGAAATTCCAAAAGCCCGAATATCCCATTTTCAGGGTGCATCGTTGGAGAAACTTTCCCAAAGTCTGTCAAACCCTTCCTGTAGGACAAGAGAAAATGGCCTCAAGTTGTGCCAGGGAAGGTTTGGATTGGATTTAGGGTATCAGGGAGAAGGTTTCCATGGAAAGAGCCCTCCAGCCCTGCCCAGCTGCCCAGGGCAATGTGGATTCCCCACCCCTGCGGGAATACAGGACGTGTGGATGTGGCGCTTGGGGACACGGGTCAGCGGTGGCTCTGGCAGCGCTGGGAGCATGGTTGGACTCTTGGAGGGCTTTTCCAGCCCGAGACGCTCGGTGATCCCACCAGGAATCCCGTCTCCCACGCGCGGCGGTCGCGCCAGCCCGCGGCTCCTCCAGCCGCGCGCGCAGGTGCCGCTGTTCTCCGGCAGCTCTGTCCATCCAGGCGCCTTCCCTGCTCCTTCAAACTCTTCCCGGCGCGTTTCCACGGAGCACAGAGCCCCACGGAGCATTTCCATCGAAAACCAGCCGCGGAGCTCCAGCAGGAGCCGCGCTCCCAGGGCCGCCGGAGCCTCGGCAGCGTCGTGTCAGTAATTTGTTCTACATCGGTGATAATAAGCAATAAGAACGTAAACACGGGCAGGGCTTTGTGTGGAGAATTTTTTTTTTCTCCTTTTTCTTTTTCTTCTTTTCCCCTTTTTTTTTTTTTTTTCCTAAAGGAACCTCTGAGGTGGAGAGGGGGGAGAAAAAAAAAAAGGCATGAATGATTCATCGATGTGAGGGGGGAAAAAGGCGGAGAGAGGGAGAGAAAGAGAGAGAGAGATTAAGAGAGAGGAGCTTCAAAGTGACTGGAGAGGATTTGAAGTGCTGAGCATTCCTGGGCTGGGCAGAGCAGCAATTCACCAGAGAGGCCCCGTCAAGCTCCCTCCAGCCCGGCCTCATCCCGGCTGCCTCCTCCTCCTCTCCGGAAAAAGCAGCCTCCAAATCACAAGTTCAAAGTTCAGCATCATCTAATGATGGGAAGGCCTCCCAGCCCCTCTGTGAGTGGCATCTGTTTATAGCCATGGCCCTTCCCTGGTGGTTTAGCCTGGCTTAAAATGATAATAAAAAATAAAATACATTTTTATATATATATATATATATATATATATATTAGAGGAGGAAGTGGGTAATGAAATGCAGGGCTCCATTAAAAAAAAATGTAAAAGGATCTACTGGTGGTGAAGCGCCTTTGATTCTGAATATTAAAAAAGGCCGTTGGATTTCAATGTAATGAGAATATTAACGCTGCTGCCCTGATTTGTATTCACCGGCCGGCCCAGCCAGGCTGGGGAGCGGGGAAGGGAAGCACAGCTCTCTCCTGGCTGGAGCTGTCACCCCGGACAGGGATGTGGGACGTGGAGGGAGCGGCTCTGCCCTTCCCCGTCACTCAGGATGGGATGGGCACTCCCAGATCCATCCCTGAAGTGAGGGATTGAGTTAGAACTCAGTCTCCTTTCCCAGGGAAATTCAGGCGTTTCGAGACAGCACTTTGGGTTCGTTCGAGGGGAGTTGGAGGCCAGGTTTGGATCAGAGGGTAGTTGGGAATTCAGAGGGTGTTAGGTGGGATGTTGGGAAGGAATTCTTGGCTGTGAGGGTGGGGAGGCCCTGGCACAGATTCCCAGAGCAGCTGTGGCTGCCCCTGGATCCCTGGCAGTGCCCAAGGCCAGGCTGGATGGGGTTTGGAGCAGCCTGGGACAGTGGAAGGTGTCCCTGCCCATGGCAGGGGTGGCACTGGATCAGCTTTAAGATCATTTCCAAGCCAAACCATTCCATGATTCCACAATTCTGTGAATTCCTTGTCCGTGGAATACGAGTCTTGAAACATTTAATATCTTTTTAATTTTGTCTACAGATCCATTCAACTTCTGCTGCTCCAGTTGCCGTTGACCGGAGCACCTGTGCTCTGGTGAGAAATCCGGGCGAGGGACGAGTGGCATCCACGAGTCCTGCAAGACCCATTATTGCACCCGTGTCACAAAGTAAATGGCCCAGTAATGAATGGCTAATTAGCAATTCACTCTATTTTATTAACCAAAGGCCGTGCCATTCACTGGCCCAATGAAAGAGTTTGATGTTTTAATATTTCTGAAATGGGGAAAAAAGAAAAGAGCTCAGGACTAATTAGGGGTGAAGCTGATTTTAGAAGAAACATCTTAAATTCTTGCCTGGCTAAAATCAGGGTATCAAACACTGCAAATCTCCCAATTTGGGAACGAAGAGAACAGAAAATAAAATCAGAGGCTTGAAAATAAAGTTAGAAAAAGAGTATTTCACATGGTTGTCCATTCTATCATATCAGAATATGTCAGGACTTGTCTTCAGGGTCACAAGCAGTGAATATGTACAGCTCTGGCCAAAACATAAAGAAATTATCTTGAACAAATAATTCCATCACAAATATTAGGCCACAGCTAATATTTAATTAATACTAAGGTGGACTTTCAGGGATTTCTCACTTATTTTTGGGAAGTGAAATATTCTAAAGACTTGGATAGGCTTTAAGGTCCCTCCCAACCCAAACTATTCCATGAAACTTCCCACATCCTCCTAAACTGGAAATGCCAAGAGGGGGATCAAGCTCGGCCCTTCTCCCGTTTTGTGAGAAGTCCCTTAAAAATCTCATCTCCATGTGACAAACAGGACCAATGGAAAACTGATTTTATCAACTCCCAGCTCCTCTTTCCCAAAGCCTGGGTGAAGCCACAGCCTTTGAGCTGAGGGAAGGGAAAGGAAGCTCTGGAAGTGGCTGAATTCCGTGGGGCTCCAGCTGGGGCTCGCAGGGAGCCTGGGCAGGGCTGTTGCCACTGTAATGGGATTTCCCCCGGAGGAAAATTCCCCCTGCAATGCCCAGACACGGCAGAAAGCACAATTAACTCCACTGGAGGAGCCTTAAGCCCACTTTCCTTGAGTGTTGTGTAATTAAAACCTCAGCCTTGTTAATACATTAGTGAGATGTTTGCATATAATTCATCAAATGTTTATGAAAATGCGTAACAAATAATCCTGACAAACAAGTTGCTTAATTGAGAGAAGGGCTGGGAAGCCTTGTGAATTTTTAATAAAAAGGGGGAAGGAAGCACGCTACATTAATCAGACGAAGTTATCTCATTCAATATTTTCGAGTGGTTTCTCCAGCGCGCATTTTATTCCTTGTATTGCACAAAAGGAGCGTCTTGGTTCTCCGGTGAGATTTGCAGAGCAAACCCTGCCTTGCTCCAAACGAGCCCTTGGCTGGAGGCATTCCCTCTGTTCCTGATCAAAATCCCAACTTTTCGTTCCGATAGCGGCGCTGGGGCCTGGCTGGGATTTGCACTTTGTGTGTGTGGGAAGAGGAACCCGAGTGTCTTTCTGCAGGTGGTGGAGAGGCAGTGGTGATGCCAGGACACGGAGCTGAGCTCCCACCTAACCCTGTCCTTTCAGCTGCTCTCCCTCGTCCTGCCGCTCCACGCTCCTGTGAAGTCTCCACCTTCCCCGCAGGATTCTTTCCCACCGCGTCCATCTCCTCTTGGAGCAAGAGGCTGCGAGTCCACAGCTCCTCAGGTGTCCCCATGAGCACAGGGAATCTCCCCCAGGCTGTGAGATGCACCACGAGGAGAGAGGATCTGATGCCAGAGCAGCCTGGTTTGTTCCCTCCACCTCCTCACGATCCCTTGGGATCACACAAAGGTTTAATCCTGGATCCAAGTGCTCAAAAGTGCAGCTTCCGTGGGTCAAGCCGAGCTTTCTTAGTCTTTGGTTTGGCGTAGGTTTGGATGGACAGGAGAAAGAGTAAGGCTGGGAATGGAGGAGAGAGAAAGAGTGGAACGGAGGGAGAGAATGGATGGAAAAGGAGGGATTGGGATAAGAGAGGTGGGGATTCGCAGTGGGTGTTAGCAGGAGGCACCAACGAGGGTTAAACCTGCCCAGGTGGACCAGAGCCTTGCTTTGGTCTCCTGGCAGATCCTCACGTCCTTCACGCTCCTTCTCCAGCCCCAGCTCCTGCCCTGGCTGCTTCCACCCCAACCCCTCGTGGCTGCTTCCATCCTGGCTGGCAGCAGGCAGGGAAAGCTGCAGTTGGGAGCCTGAGGTGAAAATTGCTCAGCCCCAGCAAAGCTCACCCTGGCACGTTGGACTGCGCTCCCAAAGTGCTCCCGCTGAGCAAGTCAGGGGTGAAGAAACAGAGACTCCGTGGTTTAAAAAGCTCCCAGCCCAGAGTCAGCATTTCTGCCCTGCCCTGCCTCATGGATTATTCAGCTCGGGACTTGTTGATGCGCACTTATATTCTGCTCCCAGTGGAGTTGATGATCTTCCTTCCTCGGAACGGCCTCTCTGCTCTCTGCCCACCCCTGGGGCACGGTGGCCGGAGCAGGGCTGGGCTGGTGTGGCCACTGGGATGTCCAGGATGGGGATGGAGGATGCAGGATGGAGCTCCTGGCCATGGCTGGTGCTGGTGGCAGCCAGGCAAGGACCAGGGGCAGCGATAGGAGAGGGGTCTGTGGGAGGGAGAAAAGTGGGAGAAGTGCAGTGGGAAGTGAGTGGTGTTAATGAAATATTCAGCAGTGGTGGGCCTGAACGCATTGCCGAAATTGCAGAAGCAGGGATGATTAATATTTCACAGGGTAAGCTGCCACTTGGCTGCTTTCTGCACACAGATTCCACCCCCACATGCACACACACCCCTTCCTCCTCCTCCAGCTCCCCCAAACTCTGCCTCCACCCCTCCCCTGGCTCCAGCTGACGGCTCCCACCACGGCTGGGGGAGGTTCCCCGGCCCCTCCGTGAGCTCTGCCCAAGGGACACCAGGTCCCAGAGTTGCCTGGTGGGAAAAGCACCAGGAGGAGGGGGAAGGGAGTCGAGGGAAAGCACATAATTTATTTTTCATGGGGATGGGAGAGCAGGTTGTCCTATTTAGTCACATTAGATGCTCTGTTAACACAACAGGAAGGGAAAAAAAAAGGAAAGGGGATGAATAAATGCTTGAAGCTGAAGAAGGCTGCTCCTGGGTTCTCTGGGAAAAGGGGCCTGGTCTTTCTGGGGTTAAGTGTTTTGGCTCTGGATGGGTCTCCCATGGGGTGTCCCATGGAGAGGATGGGTAGTTAAGGAGTCAGGGAAGATGAGGCTCTTCATCAGCTGGTGTGGTGCAGGTGGAATGGCCCAAGGTGTGGTGTTTGGGACATTTCCACCCATCTGGTGTGGAGACAGGTGAGTCCCAGCACATGGAGGAGCTTCCTGTAAACATCCTCAGAGGAGCTCAGCCCTTGACCTCTGGCGAAGAAGCAGCTTTGGGGTGACCTTGACTTTGTGACCTTCCAGGACCTGGAGAGGCTCCAAAAATGGAGAGAGACTTTTACAAGGGATGGAGTGACAGGACACAGGGAATGGCTTCCCACTGCCAGAGGGCAGGGGTGGATGGGATTTTGGGAAGAAATTCCTGGCTGGGAAGGGGGGCAGGCCCTGGCACAGGGTGCCCAGAGGAGCTGTGGCTGCCCCTGGATCCCTGGCAGTGCCCAAGGCCAGGCTGGACACTGGGGCTTGGAGCAGCCTGGGACAGTGGGAGGTGTCCCTGCCATGGCAGGGGTGGCACTGGATGGGCTTTAGGGTCCTTCCAACCCAAACCATTCCATGACTGTGGGATTCTCCCTGCCCATGGCGGATTCTTGTCGGAGCCACCCAGCCTGGCAGGGGCACAAAGCCCATCCCAGCCATCCCTCCTGGAGCTGCTGCCCTGCCCTGCCCGGGGTCAGTCAGGACAGATGCAGCCTGTGGAAACCAGACGTGGGCAAAGGCAGGACCGTCCGTGGCAGGAGGAGGAGCCCTGTCCAAAGCCCCGGGTCCGGGGAGAACAGACGCCTGGGCTTCTATTGTGTGAGTGGGGATTTGTCCGGGATGGTGGAGGAACAACTCGAATTAGAAAGGAATAAAGAGTGAATTCTTCCTTCGTCCCAAGAGTGTTCCCTCCAGGGCAAAGGTCAAGTGCATTGTGTGGCAGTGTTTGGATTCAGAATAAAATAAGTGACAAGGGCGCAAACCTGGGGCACGCACAGGGACTGAATAAAGAGGAGAGTGGGTGAGCCAGCAGAAAGCACCCCCTCGCCCTGGGGGTCATTAACATGTGCAGGAGGTGACCTGGTGACATGGTACAGGGGACAGGGACACCGATGCGAGGCATTTCAATGCTGCCCTGAGCATATTCAGCTGTTGATAAGAGCAGATTTCTGAGCACAGCCGTAGGGGCAGTGACCAGCTCCTCTGGAAGAGGGAGACTCCGTGCTCAAAGAGTCGGCTGGAATTTCCTCTCATCTCTGGTCTCCACTTCTCCATGGAATTTGGGGGCCTTGTTGGTTTGTCCCCTCAGATTGTCCCCCCATCCCATATGGATTCCGTGGGCAGAGTTTGGCCATTAGTTCCTGGATCAGACCCCCCTCTGAAGGGAGAGGGGTCAGCACAAAGCCTGAAACGCTGGTGGAGATGGGATTTGTCCACAGCTTTTCTAGAGGGAGGGCTTCCTAACCCAATAAAATTCAGGTGAACGATGTTGGTGACCTCAGGAAGCTCGTCCTTTGTTGTGAAGCTGGATCAAACCTAAACCACATCCAGCTGAAAGTCTGTTCTTCGGGATCTCCCACCTTCCCCACCACCTGTGCCCAGCTCAGTGCAGGGCTGGTGTCCAGCTGGGTCCCAGCACGAGACCCTGCACAGCCTTGACCTGTGGCTTCAGGCTTGGCTCTGAAGAATTCCTTAGGCTATTGACTGATTCCATTGATTTCTGATTAGTCAAGAGCCTTTTTGAGGTTCTCTCTTCTCTTTCTGAACTCAGGTTGAGACCTTTTCATAGAGCTCAGGTTTATTGGGGCTGCTCAATAGCAAAAGCAGGTCTGAGCTGCAGGCTCTGGTCTGGGGCAGGACCTGGGTTTGGGATTTTAGTTTGGAGCTGTGATACGGCTGTTCCTGGAAAATTGGAGATGTTCTTCGGAGATGTGCAGAGGAAATCTGATGGAATAAATGATGTGAGAGAGTTTTACCCACCTGCCTCAAAGCCAGGGGAATATTTGGTGTCAGAGCAGGTGGGCTGAGTCTAAACAGCATCAGAACTCCACAACTCAACCATGACCTCATCCAAATTCCTCCTCCTTCCTTTCGATTGCATCCTGAGATCTTTTGTTCGGGTTCCCTGCCTATAATTCCATCGATTCCCTTGGACTCTGTTCACTGACTGTGGAAAAGAGAACAAAATTCTGCTCGTGGGGTTCTCCTCCTGCCAGGGGTGAGACGCAGCCCCGAAGGGATTGGGTGGGTCTTGGTTTGGGATCCTCGTGCCCAGATTTTATCAGGACTCATCCCGTCAGGCTTCTGGGAGATGTTCACTGAGAGAAGCCCCAGCAAGGCCCCAGTTTAACTCCCCTGGTTGCAGCAGCAGCGGAAGGTTCGGGAAGCACGGATGTGCTCCCACGCCAGCACCACCTCCGAGTGCCAGGCCTGGCAGTCAGGCATCCACAGCGGATCACCCCAGCCGTTCCCAGCGCTGCTCCCTGCCCGCATCATCCCCGTCCCTGAGCACAGCAGCTATTGATTTTGCTAGCGATGCTTCCTCGCCGCTGTGACACCAAGCTCCCTGCTCACCCGCTGCAGGGACAGCCCTCCCGAGCTCCCACACTGCCGCTGAGCCGGCCACATCTTCGTTCTCCCACCAGGAATTCTGCCGGCTTTGCGACTCAGGGTTGGTGTCGCGGTTTGGTCTCATGGCTCCTCCTGAGGGAGCAACAAGCACTGTCTCTGGAGGGAGGGAGGGGAGCGGGTTTTGATCTCATTCATGGAATCACAGATTGTGGAATTCCGGAGTGGTTGGCTTGGAAGAGACTTTAAAGCTCGACTCCTTCCTTGCCATGGGCAGGGACATCTTCCACTGTCCCAGGCTGCTCCAAGCCCCTTCCAGCCTGGCCTTGGACACTGCCAGGGATCCAGGGGCAGCCACAGCTTCTCTGGGAATCTGTGCCAGGGCCTCCCCACCCTCACAGGCAGGAATTCCATCCTGACAGAAGCCGCGGAGCCTCTGGCTCTCCACAAGCCTGGCTGCCTGCCGAGAGCAGCACAGCGATTTCCAGAAATCCAGGAAATATCTGCAATCCGTGCTCAGAGTCAGGTGGTGAGAGAGGAAATCCAATCCTTTGACACTGGTCAGCGAGTGAGGATAGGGGTTTGTCAATAATTGGCTTTAATTAAGTCGAAGTTGCTTCATTAATATCATTTTAAATGGATTCCCTGCAAATCCTGCCTGGGGGAACGTCAGGCTTGGGAGAGGCTGATTTTACTGAGTGTAGCTGAGGAGGGGCTGGGATCCCAACACAGGAGAGGGAAAGCCAGCAGGACCAGGTGAAACCAGGTGAAATATCCAACTGCTCTGCTTTTCCTCCAGGGAATCTGGCTATTCTCCGTCAGGGCTTGGGGAGTTTCAAAAACCCCAACCAAACTCTTTTTGGTCTTGTTACCCCAGTGATTTCTGTCCAGAAACTACAAAACAAACCACAAGGTTCCTGCAATGAAACTCCTGCCCTGGAAACCACCACCAACCAAACCATAAATTCCCCCTTGCTTGGAGCTGGGATGCTGGGATGGTGCTCACCCCAGTTTGCATTCCGGTAAATAATTGAAATTTTTGCTCCTACTCTTTTATTTCGTGCATTTTTAAAAAATAACAACTTAAAAATTAACCAAATCAGGTTGCTGGGCTCCCCGGCGAGGCGCTGTGTGCAGCAAAATAACCAAGTGTAAATAACGACGTGAGGGGTTATTGGGGTGAGGATGAGCTCTGCCCCGGGGTGGCTGCGGAACGTGAGGAGGGGCCATAAGGAGATTCCTGCATTTCCACCCCCACACCCCGGTGTGGAAGGAGCCTTTGGCATTTTGTCAAGGCAGGACCAACCCCACTGAATCCTGCCGATCAGGGAATGTGCGATTTATGGAAACTGGGCTTCAGCCAAGCACAAACGGTGGGACTGAGCTCAGGGGCAGCCCCATGGTCTGTGGGGCAGAGGAGGCTGGGGTATCACAGTTCCTGGGAAATCCAGGCTTTTGTTTCAGCTGCTGGAAGAACATCCCCTGTGGCAGGTGGTTTGTCCATCTGTCTCACACTTCAGTCCAGGGGGACTGAATCAGCTGTGGGCAGCACCGCTGCCCCTCTCCGTGGGACAAAGGGCTGCTTAGGCCCAGATGCCTCGTTTTTGGGTGGATGGAGCTGTGGGAGGCCCTAGGGAAGGGCTCTGTCCTGCAGCCTCAGTGTTGGAACTGACTGGGAAGATGCCTGGTGACACCAGGACTCTGACCTGTCCCAGCAGGAGAAGCCACCGGGTCACCCTGAGAAGCAGCTGAGACGCCTGTGCCAGGTCACAGCAGGAGGCTGGGTCACTGTCAGACCCAGAGGCTCCCCAGCACCTCCTTCCCTTAGGTTTTCTGTGGAGTTCAGCCATTTCTCACATCAACCACCAGTGGAAGTCCCTCACCCCTCACAACGCTTTCCTTCCGTCGTCTCCTGGCACATCTGGCACATCTGGCGACTCCTTCAGCCCACGCCAGCAGTTTGAGCTCCGGCCAGGTGTGCTGGCTTCACCCTCCTTTCCCCTGGAGCTGCAGGAGGAGGTGAGGCAGAGGGTTCCCCGGGTGCTCCTGGAATCCCTCACCTCGCCGAGGGCTGCCGTGCAAACCCTGGAGAGCCCCTGGCCCTGGGCGTGTGCCCCCCACGCCAGAGGTGCCCTCTGCCCCCAGCCCTGCCCGGGGCACTGACCACCTCTCCTGCTGGAAGCAGCTGGGTTTTGGCCGGCTCCTGCAAGGGAAAGCAGAGCTTTTTTTTCTTTCCCCTTCTTCTTCTCCTCCTGCTGCATTTTGATGGGGCTGGAGATCTCTCGGAGGAAGAAGCTCTTCCCTTTTTATCAATTAGGAGCACACACGCGGCTCCCCGGCTCTCTCCCACCCCTGCTCTGCTTTCCTCCCAGCTCCCCTCGGCTGCCGCTCGCAGACAAAGATGTGTGAGTTCTTTGATCTGCCTGGCAGCCCCCACTGGGGGATTGGCTCCGGGGTTAATTACACACAGCCCGGCTCCGGCTGTGGCACGGAGCCGTTCGGCTGGAGAGGGAGCTGTCCCTTCTCCCCCCCAGCTACAAACTTCAAGGGGACAGGAGGGCAAGGAAGGTACCACTGAAACCCCTTTTGATATGACAAACGGGCTCCTTGCTTGGCTCTCTGGTTCTTGTTTTGTTTGTCTAACTGGCGTTTGAAATATGGATGAGCTCTCAGTCCTGAGGGTGCAGCCACCGCCTCAACAAAACCTCGTCTTCTCCCCGCCTTTCCCATCCCCGCCCGGAGTTCAGCTCTGTCCATCTGTCTGTCTGTCGCTCCCATCCGTGTGTCCCTGGCCGGGAGCCCTCTGGCTCAGCCCGTTCCCGAGGGTGTGCAGAGGCTGGACCTTCTCCCATCCCAGAGCTGGGTGCTCTGGAGCCGTGACAGAACCAGGGACCTCCTCCACCAGAGGAACAGCTTGGGAGCTGATGGCTGGAGGGTGGGAGCTTTGCATCCCCTCCCTCTCCCTGTGCCTGCCTTGCTCTGGGATTATCTTCTTGATTTCCCCTTTTTTCCCTTTAAAGCCACTTAAGTCCCTTTGTGCCTCAGTTTCCCAGTCTCCGTGATAAAGGCAAGGGACATTTATCCCCTCCTCAGGGCTGGATTGAGGCTGATTGATTTGCTTGTCCAACATCCCGAGCGAAGCAGTGCCGTGGAGGAGATCTCCTGGCGTAATCCCCCTGCATTAGGAAAATCCTTCCCGAAAGGAGCTTACACAGGCGCTCCAGGGCAGGATGTGCTTGGATTTAGTGCTTTTCCAGTGGCTCATCAGCCCCTCCGTTGCGTTCTGGGCTTCCACATCATGTCCAAGTGTGGGACGGTGGGAATTCCGGGCAATGAGATCAGCTTTCAGTGAGATCAGAGCTGGGCAACGCTTGGTGTGCTCAGTGGCATCACCACACAGCCCATGTGGCCCTCAGAGCAGGTTTAGGGCAAGATCCAAGCTCCCCACGTAAAATGCTTTTCTGCTGCCATCCAGACCCAGCTCTGCTTCCTGTCAGTGGAGAAAAATCCATGATTTGGGGTAAAACTTACCTGACTTAAGAGTTTGGAGAAGGCCAACACGAGGGGGAGGTGACACAGCCCGGGGCCGAGCAAGCTGAGAACACACAGCCACGTTTTCCCTTGCAGGAGGAAGTTCCAAGGTCCTCTGCATGGACCCTTGGGTGCTGCCAAGCCCTCCCACACCACGATGGCCTTTGGACTCCTTCTTAGAGCCCAGTGTGCACAGCAAACAGATATTGGTCTTCCTGGATGAACCACCAAGGAGCTGCAGCTCATCCTCCTCCTCCTCGCCACCCGCGCACTGCCAGGTGGAGACACAGCTCAGCTCTTTCTCCATCCATCCGTCCATCCATCCATTCATCCATCCCTCCATCCTTCCATCCATCCATCCCTCCATCCATCCGTCCGTCCATCCGTCCGTCCATCCATCCATCCGCCCATCCATCCATCCATCTGCCCATCCATCCATCCGTCCATCTGTCCATCCATCCATCCGTCCATCCATCCATCCATCCGTCCATCGGTCCATCCATCCATCCATCCGTCCACCCATCCGCCCATCCATCCCTCCATCCGTCCATCCATCCATCCATCCCTCCATCCATCCCTCCATCCATCCCTCCATCCATCTGTCCGTCCATCCACCCATCCGTCCATCCCTCCATCCATCCCTCCATCCATCCCTCCATCCATCTGTCCGTCCCCCCATCAGCGTTGCTGTCCCCAAGCTCCACGTGTCCCTTTGCAAAGCTGCTCTGTGGGCAGGGGACACATCCGGAGACAGCGCTTGAGGGGTGGCAGCCGCCCCTGGAGCCCTCTCTGCTCTTTCTCGGGAGATCAAACGCCTGGAGAGACCAAGAGCCTCAGAGGAAGCCCCTTCCCCTCCCCAGTCCTGTCCCTGCTCGAGTGTCACCCTCCGCTGTCACCCTCTGCCCCTGGCGCTCTCCCCAGCCACCCCACCAACAGAGACAAGGAGAGGAGGTTCCTTTCAGACTCTCCTGGTGCGAGAGACGGAAAAGATTCCTTCAGGGATATTTTTCCTGCGTCAAGTTCACCTCACGCTTCCTTGTGGGGCTTTTTTTTTATCTTGGATCAACTTCACCCGTCTCCTGCGGGCACTGGAGGGAGGTGCTGCAATAGGAGGGGACACTGGGTGTCAGAAATGAAAATTCACAACGAAGAAGAGCTTGGCTCCCTCACAGCAGCTCTAGGAGAGGTGGGGTCTTCTTTCCCAGAACCTGTTGAACACTCACTTGCTGTCTGAAGGGGATTTTCCCTCTCCGTTTTCGGTGGGATCATCTCACAACGCCAACTCAACCTCCTGCTCCTCTCCCTGGCCGCAGGGACATGTCTGGGTGAGGGGTGCTCTGGATTGAGCACTTTTTGGGGGAGAGGTCCTGTCAGGGTGGTAGAGGTCTCCCAGATCCCTGCAGGACCCCCCAGCTGCCCCGGGATCCCTCAGGGTCGCTGCTCACACGGACTCAGCCAGGCGCTGTTATTCCTTTCCTCCTTCAATATTTCTCCTTGAGTCACCTGTGAATGAAATAACGCGTCTTAAAAGTCGGGTTTTACTGGGTTTTTTACTCGTTTGCTTGATTTTCACACGTCTTCCTTGGCATGGGGGCCTCTGTGCCTTCGGGGGAGCTGGGACAGAGAGGCAGAGGGGGGTCTGAGAAGCCAGCTCAGAGCTCTGGGCTGGGGCTGAGCCGAGTGAGATGAGAGCAGGCGCCCAGGGCTAGGCTGTGTGCGTGGGAAGCCGTGGCCACCAGAAGGGGCTTTGGGGACGCGTGGGGGTCAGCAGCGCCCGCGGCAGCAGCTGGATTGTGCCGAAACGGCCCTGGAAGCTGCTCTGGTGAGACTCCAACAAGCTGTTCCTGGGGCTGCCTTCCCCGGAAGGAGCTGGAGCCTCTCCCTCACGCCCTCCCAACCCTCGGCTTGTGCTCAGCGATGTCTCGGCACCCCCAAGCACTGCTGCACCCCCTCTGTGACGGGGGGACAGGAGTCGGGGACCCCCAGAGCAGCAGCACCCCTGGGCAGGTGCCGCCCGGGGAGGCAATGGTTAATCTCCTGGAGCCTTCAACCCTGGCGGGCTTTTCCCCCGGAATAATGAGAAGCGGAGCGTGCACATGGCAGTGGGATTATTACCTGTTTATTTTTTCATGAGGCTCCTCCACTGTGTGTCACTCTCGTGTCACCATCCGCAAACACATCGATTCCACCATTCCCGGGAACGGCGCTCGGCTCCCCGCCGGATCCCGGTCCCCGGGGGCCCTGGAGGGACGGGGCGGCCTCGGAGCTCATCCCCGGCTCTGCTCCTCTCCTCCGGCAGCATCCGCCCCTCCTCTACCTCCCCTTTTTCCTTTCCTCTCGTGCCTTGCTCATCCCACGCTCCACCTTCCCCCGCCACGGAGTTTTGTGCCCTGAGCAGCAGGTGAGGAATGTCACACCTGTCCCAGCCCCAAACAACCCCAGCAGACACCTCCAGCTCGAGGGGCATCCCCGCATCCCCCCAGGCACCGGGAAGCTCCTCGGGGAGCTCACAGCGCTGACCAGCGGTGCCCGTACCCTGCGGGGCTGGACCTGCAGGGTGGGATCTGCCTCGCCTCCTCCCAGGGCGTGGAGGGAATCAAACCTGCTTTTCCTGGCATCGCCTGAGGAAGCGGTGGCTGCAGGGACATCCCGAGGGGGCTCCCTGGGCAGCTCCGCGGAGCTGTTTGCCCCTGGGTGAGAAGGGAAGCAGCCGCCTCCGAGCCCTCACCATCAGGCACGGGAGGGAGATCATTCCCCGCGGGGACCTGGGGGTGGCTGCCCCTCGCACAGCAGGGTCTGGGGCACTGCCCTGCTCCGGGAGCAGCCTGCAGTGGGAATCAGGTACCCCTGGAAGTCTGAAATCCTCGGATCTGCGGGCTGGGGGAAGCTCTGAGGAACGGAGTGTGATCACACAGGTGTTGGCAGAGTTCACCTGCTCTGAGGGAACCTTCGTTTTGGGGCTCTGTGATGTGGCCTTGGGAGGTGCAAGAGGGAAGGGAATGAGAATGGAGATGGATTTAGGGCTTCGCTTGGGATGAAGACAGAGGAATTCCAAGGGACGCAGCCTCCATCCCCAGGAGCATTGGGAATGTTGAGGAGCAATGGCAGGATCCTCCTGGGACCTCCCAGCTCACACGGAAACAGGGCTGAGGGACACAACGAGCTCACAGAGCTCCTCCAGAGCCATGGAACGCACAGGAAAAGTCCTGCAAAGGTCCTCCCTGGGCAGAGGGAAGGGGTCTGGCCCTGGGGACTTCATGGATGGAGGGATGGA
>VZTG01006668.1:194436-216936 GCA_013397845.1 Melanocharis versteri | reverse complement strand
AGGAGAGAAAAGCTCATTTTGTCCATTGAAAAGATTCTGTTTAATAAAAAATTGATGATGCTTGAGTGGCTGTTCCCCTCAAAACGATTCCCATCCCTCTGTGTTTCATCTCGCTTGGCTCCTTTTGGACAATCAGCCAAGAGTTTCCTGGGATCCACCAGAGGCTCCTGCACGCAGCCCCTTTTGAAGTGGGAGGGAAGGGAAGGGTTTGTCCTAAATAGATAAACAAATAAACTGAATTCTTTCTTTGTTTTGTTCCTATAAGGAATAATGCAAAGGGTTTCAAAGGAGAGGGAGAAGGAGCAAAGAGAACAAAGAGTCCCAGCTCCATCCCAAGAGCACAGATACAGAAATCCCCCAGATTTTGGTGCATCTCGTGCACAGACAGCTGTGCAGGTTCCAGGGGGAAGTGGGATCAGTATTAATGGGATTATTTCAATAAATTCCATAGGAATCATGAGGAACGGATACCAAAATAAAACACTGGGAATCACAGAATCCTGGAATGCTTTGGGTTGGAAGGGACCTTAAAACTCCTCCAGCTCCATCCCCTACCACAGGCAGGGACACCTCCCACGAGCCCAGGGTGCTCCAAGCCCCATCCAGCCTGGCCTTGGACACTGCCAGGGATGAGAAATCCATTCCAGGGCCTCCCTACCCCTCGCAGGGAGGAATTTCTTCTCCAGCTTAAGGCCATGTTCACCTGGCTGGTTTCACCTCTCACTCCTCAGCCCAGCAGATGCAGGTTCGCTCTGGCCCCCAGGTATCCCAGATTTTGAAGGAAGATAAATCCTAGGGCAAGTAAGGAATGCAGACCCGTGTCCAGGCCATCGTGCAAGTCCACGACGAAGGGAAGCACTGATCCCACGTGGTCCCAATCCCATTCCAGCGTGCTTCGTCCAAGTGAGCCAGCTCATTCATCAGGATCAGAGAAACCCCTCGTGGACCCCAAGATCTGGCCCTACAAATTGATTTCTGCAGCTGTGCCACCCTCGTGTCAACATCTGTCTTGTTCTTGCCCTGCTGGATTGACCAATCCCTCAGGAAGTCCTGGCTGCTTTCCCTGGAACTCCACAGGGCGGGGGTGGAGAAAAGCACAACCCAAAGGTTCTTCAGCCAGGCCTCACCTCACTCCGTGCCCTCGGATTTGTTTAAAAGAGGCTTGGGAAATATCTTTAGCAAACACCTGTCCCCAAACTGCAGCTCTCAGCCATTCAGCTGAAAGGTGCCTCAGCCCATGTGTGTCATCCCGCCCTTAAAACTTTAATCACGACTACCAGGAAACAGGAGCTCAGAGAACTGAGGTAAAAGTCGCCAGCCCCAGTTAATTCCTTAGCAAGGGCCTGGTGCCATCCTTGGGATGTTCACTTCGATGTTCTTCTCTGCCAACAGCATCCCTGAAATGCCACAGGGCGGGGTGAAGGGATTTAGCAGAGCATGAAGCACTGCAGGAAGTGTCCCTTGCTCTGAGACTGCTCTGCTGGGAGCAGCTCCTGCCTCCAGGCAGCTCAGCCTGGCTTTTATTGGGATATCAGGGGGTGAAGGGACCCCAGGTCAACCCTGAGAGGAATCCTGCCTCATTGGGGCAGCCTGAGAGGGTGAAAAGCAGATGTTTGTGTGGGAGCTCTTGGCTTGGAACGGCCCATGGAACGAGGATGTGGCAACCTGCTGATTCCATGGGAGGGCGAGGGCAGAGGGAGCTGCTGGACCAGCGGCTGGTCATGGAATCAGGGAATCAGGGAATCAGGGAATGGTTTGAGTTGGAAAAGCCCTCAAAGCCCATCCAGTGCCCCCCCTGCCATGGGCAGGGACTCCTTCCACTGTTCCAGGCTGCTCCAAGCCCTGTCCAGCCTGGCCTGGGACACTGCCAGGGATCCAGGGGCAGCCACAGCTTCTCTGGGCACCCTGTGCCAGGGCCTCCCCACCCTGCCAGCCAGGAATTCCTCAATATCCCATCCATCCCTGCCCTCTGGCAGTGGGAAGCCATTCCTTGTGTCCTGTCCCTCCAGCCCTTGTCCCCAGTCCCTCTGCAGCTCTCCTGGAGCCCCTTTAGGCCCTGGAAGGGACTCTGAGCTCTCCCCAGAACCAGGCTGAACAATCCCAGCTGTCTCAGCCTTCCCTCCCACCAGAGCTGCTCCATCCCTCTGACCAACTCTGGGCTGTCTCCAGCAGCTCCAGGTCCCTCCTGTGCTGGGCCCCAGGGCTGGGGCAGCTCCTCAGGTGGGGTCTCACCTGTGTGGACACACCTGGAACAGCTGGAGCCGTGGGGGGAGCAGCCCCAGCACTGGGACTTCTGTGCTGTTTAAGTTCAACCACGAAGTGCCCTGAGCTCTGAACCTCCAGCCTCTCCCCTCACCTTGCTGGCACCTCCCAGGCTGGCACTCAGACCATGGAGTGCAGCCACAGCAGGCTCCAAGGCAAGGTCTGGAGCATTCCAGAAGGGAAAAATGCCTGGGAAGGACTTCCCACCTGCTCTGGGGGCAGAGGCAGGGGAGGGCTGAGGGAAGAGGCCGGCCCGGGATGCAGAGAGAGGCCGCTGCCCGAGGGCAGGGCTGGTTTTCCGCACCAAAAAGCAGCGCTGCAGGCTGAGCCCAACTGCACCGAGGTGTTGGCAGCGTGTCAGCGCTGCAGAAAATCAGCAGAGGTTAAGATCATGTTAATTTGTACACACACAGGGGGATCGGGAGCACTGGAAGCAGGGGAGGGAGAGAGGGAGGGAGGGAAGAGGAAAAGAGGAGGAGGAGGGAGAAGACTTGCACACGAAAATGTTGGGTTTATGTGTGTGGGGGGGTCCATTTCCAAAGCAAGAATACAAATGATCCCAACAAAGCCCAAGCTGTCCTGAAACCCTGTAGCCAATTAGTGCACATCAATAATTAATCAGCTCTCGCTATTGTGCAGCCCGGCCTGTGCTACCCCAGCCCCTGCCACACTCACTCTTTCCCATCACAGACACACTGTTATGACACATAATGATATTGTCCATGAATAATTTAGAGCAGTTTTTCTCCTCTCCTCTCTCTGTCTCACTCTCTCCCCGTGCCCTTATTAGCAGAAAATGTGGAACAAATTCTGGGAGGAGGCGAGCGAGGAGCTCCTTCCGCGAGGCTGCTGGAGGAGCATCCCGGTCCCTGCTTCCTCCGGCAGCTGGAAGCCAGCGGCCAGCGCTCCTGGCACGGCTCGGGGCGACCTTCCCTCGCCAGAGGGGCTGGGCGTGAGCTGAGAGGGAAGCTTGGCTTGGAAAAGCCCGGGGTCAATAATCCGAACTTCCCCTCCTGCCATTCTCACCGCAGTTTTGAGGCCGCTGTGGGCCCCGGTGAGCCGCTGTGTCCCGCACGCCTGGATCCAGCCTGGAATGCTGCTCTCGTTGGGAGCAAGGCCGGGAGTGGAGCTGCAGAGGTGTCTGCCCTGCCGGCCCTCTGAGGTTTTCCACGGACGATGATCCGGTACCTTCGGGTCTGGAGTTCCCAGATCTAAATGCTTTCTTCAGGACCTGAACTTGACCTGAGCTGTTTGGAATGAAAATCCGGATCCAGCCCATCCTTCTGGAAATAAGGCAGCCCTGAGACTGGGGCTCTTCCACGGGACATCTGGCAGGGCTTTGGGCAAGTTTGGCTTCCTGGAGAGCTCAGGGTGCCCCCAGCACCCGAGGTGTCCCGGCAGTGCCAGCACTGGGGACAGTCCCTGCCCTCAACCTGTGGCCACGCTGTTTTCGATACAAAAATCTCTCTTGTCACGTGCTGTCACACCATCCAGAGGGTCCCTGTGGTCCCCGTGCCCCCTGGGCGCTGTTTGGTTTCATTCCCCTGCTCCAAACCCGTGCCTGTTGTATCCGTGGGGTTCCATCTCCCGCGTTTGTGGTGCTGGAACAATCCCAGCAGCTCTGTCCCCCCCTCCACGTCCCCAGCAGAGCATCAAGGATCCTCCATCCAGCCCTGAGATCATTACTATTGGCAAAATAATTGCAACAACAAAACGAGGACTAAAAGCCTTGTTTGCTCCCCTTTCATCTCGGCTCTGCCTTCCTAATGTGGATTTTAAAGGGAAGAGGAAGAAGGGGAAGGAATCCAACCCCTCTCCATGTCTTCACCAGGGCTTTACTGGCCATTTTCATGCTATAAAGCACCAACATTCTTTGAGTTCAGGGGGATTTTGAAAGTTTCTTTCTGAAGCAATGACTGTCAAAGTTGGTTATTGATTGAGGCTGGGGGATCTGAGGGCTGCGTGAGGAAAACTGACTGATTATTCCACCCCTTCCTCTCTTCCTTCCCTTTCTTTCCTTTGCACCAGGACTGGATTGATCGACCCTGCCTTCATTGTCTTCCCTTCTCCTTTTTCTCTCCTGGTTCCTACTGGGGATTCCTGATTAAACTATGGCAGGGCTCAATTGATCCTCCGCAACTCTCCCACTCCTCGCGAGGAGGAAAAACTGCCCGGCTGCATAATTCAGAAAGCAAACACAGAGACGAGAGGCAGGGAGGGAAAATCAATACAGCTACAACTGATCCTGCAGATAAATGAGAGGGAGGATCCCTGGCAGCAGCTCAGGGAAACTTCAGCGACTCCGGGACGGGCTCGGGTGGAGATGGAGCATCTCGGAGCCCTTTGGAGTGGGGCAGGAGGGGAGGGATCCCCTGATTCCTCCAGCAAACAGAGGAGAGACCCTCTGCAGCGGCTGTGAGAGGGGAACAAATGTCCTTGTCCCTGACTCCCTCCCCAGACTCCCGGGATCCTCCCTTCCAGCCCCAACTGGGCTGGTTCCGTGGTGGATTTCTTGCCACGCTGCCCTCTGTGAGCCAGGGAAGTTGCACTGTGGGAAATGAAGTGGAAATGGGATTAATGGGATTCTCTGCCTCTCCAGCCTTGTGGGGGAGCAGAATCTCAGGATCTCCCTGAATCCTGAGGGAAAGCAGGGCTGAGCCAGCGCCCCAGTCCTGCTCCCAGGGTCACTCGTTGCACTGACTCGTCCTGACTCCTCAGGAAGCAGCAGCCAAGCAGGTTTGTCTCGGGAAATCAGAATAGAAACCCAGCAGGAACAGAGCAAAACGGTAAAACAGAGCAGAACAAGTAAAACGGATCATAAAACCCCAGAATGGGCTGGGTTGGAAGGGACCTTAAAGCTCATCCCATTCCACCCCTGCCATGGGCAGGGACACCTCCCACTGCCCCAGGCTGCTCCAAGCCCCAGTGTCCAACCTGGCCTTGAATATTCCAGGGATCCAGGGGCAGCCACAGCTTCTCTGGGCACCCTGTGCCAGGGCCTCACACCCTCCCAGGGAACAATTCCTGCCCAATATCCCATCTTTCCCTGCCCTCTGGCAGTGGAAGCCATTCCCTGTGTCCTGTCCCTCCATCCCTTGTTCCCAGTCCCTCTCCAGCTCTCCTGGAGCCCCTTTAGGCCCTGAAAGGGGCTCTGAGCTCTCCCTGGAATCTCCTCTTCTCCAGGCTGGACATTCCCCTCTCTCTCTGCCAACAACCAAGAGTTTCGGGTGCTGGCGAAGGGAAGGTGGCACAGGGGACACTCTCCTGTCCCTGGACAGAGGGAACTGCCCTCGGGTCTCCCCAGCATTCCCAGTTCACCCCTCCTGCTCCTCTCTCCGAGGGCACGTGGCAAACTGGGAGAACTGGAATACCTGGGCTCCAAACCAAAGCCTGGGTGTGAAGGGCAGGATCAGGGACATCGCAGCCAAGCGCTGCCTGGAAAGCAGGAATTCGGGCACATTCCCTCTCTGAGAGGGATCTGCCGGCTGAGCCGTCCCTCCTGATCCTTAAGCAGCTCAGCAAACACAAACACTGCCACGGTCACGGGGATCTGAGATACAGAGTGACCAAAAAATTCCCTGGGCTCAAGTGCAGCCCTGGGAGTGTCTGGGAATGACGTAGGGAGAAACTCCGGGCTCGTCCCGCAGCGTTGTCCCTGTCAGGCAGTGCCCGGCCCTTTCCTGGCCAGTGATGGATCCCCAGGAAGCCCCGGGCTGCTGCCAAGCCCTGCTGAGGTTTCCTGCAGCAGGGGGAGAGAGAGCAAAGGCTTTTAAACCAATATTGCTCCGTATTTTAAGATGATTTAACATCCCAAGGACCAGCCCAGCTCTGGCTTTGCCAGCAGAGGGGATGGATCGTTCCCTTAAAAGCTTTTAAATGCGTGTGATAGAAAGGGGAAGTGCAGCTGCCTGGCTGAAAGGATTGCAGTGGCTCCAGCTTCCAGCCTGCCCACACATCACTTTAACTCGGCCTGGGAGCTGAGAGACACTTTCCTTCCACGCTGGGATCTTCAGGGATCCCAGGAGAATCAGGCACCCAGGAGAGGGATTTCGAAAGAACGTGGGGGATAAGAGAAGATGGGGAGGCTTTAGTGCTCCTCAGACATCCCGGTGCCTGGGTGAATTCAGCTGCTCAGGATCCAGCTCCCCTGGGCAAACCCTGCCTTTCCCGCTGTCCTCGGGCGGCTGGGACGTGAATTCTGGGTTTCCCAGAGGGAACACGGAGCTCCCGTTCCCTGCAGGCACCGATGTGCTGGCCCTGCACCCAGCCAGCTCCAGGGAGGGTCCCTGGGTGCTGTGAGTGAGCCCGGAGCCACCCGAGCCCCCGGGGCTGGAGGAGGCACCAGCGCCCACCGAGGGATGGATGGCCTGGATCCTGTGGGGTTCAGGCTTCTCCTCGCTCTCCCTTCGCCCTCAGAGCTGTCCCAGCTGTGCAGCGTGGGACTGCCAGCTCCAGGACTCCTTCTGGAGCAGAGGCTGGATGGGGCTGCCCGTCCTGCGTGCCCAGGACTCGGCTGCAGCCGTGCCACCCGGGCAGCGCTGCCCCAACACCTTCCCGGCGCCTCTGCCGGTGCCAGGCGCTTTGCACGGAGGAATGTCCCATTTTCTGCTCTGCTAAAACCTGCAGCAGGGATCCAGACACCTTCCATTCCGTTTCCCCTCGTGTCTCTGGCAGACCTGTGCACATCCCAGCTGTTCCCCCGCGTTAGAGCCATCTGCAGCCCGGCTGCTGGCTTTAAAGCCGTTTGCACTCCTCCTAGGAATCACAGAACAGCAGCTGTCCTGGCCCTTCTGCTCTTAGGAACTGTTGGATCTGTGGAAAGGGACACCCACAAGTCCTCGGCAAAGAGGAAGAATTCCCAGACGAAGTCAAACCTTTTCCCTGTGGGGTTCCTGGTGCAGCTCGGATGCTGGGAAAGGCTCCCTGGGCCTGGCATCTTGGTTCACTACCAATTCCCAGCCCTCCCTAATGGACTTGGATGGTGTGGGTAGAGTGGGAAGGAGCTGTGGACTCGAAGCCCAGATCCAAATTCCAGCAATTACTGGTGTTCCCAGATCCAAATTCCAGCAATTATTGGTGTTCCCAGATCCAAATTCCAGCAATTATTGGTGTTCCCAGATCCAAATTCCAGCAATTATTGGTGCTCCCGGGCGCCCCTTGGCCCCCTGCCCACCACCAGCACTCGGGAGACTCAGTGCCAGGCCTGGAGCACGGATGGCTCTGAGGAATCCTGCTCGAGGCTCCTGGGAACCATTATCCACTTTATCCTGCACCCTGGGGGATGGACTCGATGGCCTCTGAAGGTCCCATCCAACCCCAGCTATTCCATGATCCTCTGATCCACCCAGGAGCGTGTCCTTGCCAGCAAACCTTGTGCCTTTCCCTACATTAAATTTCTTGTCTGCTCTGCGCTCCCTCTCTCTTCCTACCCTCCAGGGATGGCTTTTGTCTTCTGCTGCTGTGCTACACGGCAACTTTTGTCATCCCTCGGATCGCCTGAGGCAGTGGAGGTGACCTTGCTGCCGAGCTTTCGTTTCCCTTGCACACGGAAGCTTCTCCCTGCTTTGAGCCGCCGGAGCCGCGCTCTGAAGCTCCTTTTCCATCTTGTCACAACAAGGCTCGTTCGGGCAGGACTCGGCCGTGAAAGGCACCTGGGAGAGGCTCCCGGAGCTCCTGTCTTTGGGGCTGGGCTCTGCAGGGTCAGGGGTTGGACTCCACAGCCCCTGATTCCTCCCAGCTCGGGATATTCCGTGTTTCCCTGTGATCAGCATCCCCCGCCCGGCCTGCATCTCTCTTGGAGGCGGAGGGAGTGAGCCGGGGTCTGCCAGGCCTGAGCCCGGCTCCAGGACCAGCACAAACCCCCTCCCAAACCCCCCTCCAGCTCACACCTCCTCGCTGGGTCCTTTCTGCCCCGAAACCCCTTGGGGTGGGTTCCAGGTGGGTTCCAGGGGGTCAAACACGTGGGGACAGGTGAGTTGTTGCAGGGGCAGGGAGAGAGGCACAGGCTTTGGGCAGTGGCAGAGGAAAAGTGGGAGGATCTGTGGCCTGAACATCCCCCAGAGTTACCAAAACTGACGGAAGAAGGATGGCACCTGCATTGCTCTAGACAAGAGACCCTCGTGTGCCTCCAGCCCCCTCTGTCACCTGCCTGCTCCTCTCCTCGTTCTGCCAGGAGCTGCTTGAGAGCAGGGCTGAGCAGCGGAGCGGCTCCGAGGAAACAGAAGGTTTGAGCTGATGCTCGCAGGCCTGAGGTTCAGGCTTCCAGAGTCTTCTCTCCTCACGTGGACTCTGGTGCATGTGAGGACACTGGCAGAGCGCTGGCCATGCCCAGATTGCTGTCTCGTGGTCGGTGGTGACCAGGGGTCCGCACGGATGGATGGAAAATCCCGGCAGCGTCCTGACCCAAACTTCTCTGAGGATAACATGATTCATTCCTGGAGCGCGGGGGCAACTTCCTTGATTTTGCCTGGGCCTGGAGGATGGGCAGGAGAGGCAGCTGGAATGTAATCCAGGGGAATGCTGCGATGAGGAGGGTCAGCCACACCCCTGCGGTGTCCAGGGAGCTGATGTCCCATCCCTGGGCGTGTCTGAGGCCGGGCTGGGTGGGGCTGGGAGCACCCTGGGATAGTGGAAGGTGTCCCTGCCCGTGGCAGGGTGGAATGAGATGGTCCTTGGGGTTCCTCCAACCCGAAGCGTTCCCTGATTCATTGATTCCACAGTTCCTGAGGGCAGCCAGCACCATTCCTCCCCCTCGACCTGAAGCAGCTCAGAGAGTCACATAATTGCATTGCGGGGAGACTGAAAGTTTTCCAGGGCTTCTTGACTTCTCCAAATTGCATTTGTGGTGCCCATTTGCTCCCAAAGTGTGCAACAGGACACACACACAACTCATGATTCCATTTCAATATCGCCCTCCGTGTGCAGGGCTCTGAGCTTTTCAATCCAAACTCCTACAGGATCCCAGCTGGAGACCACAGCCAGAATTCCCAGCCTGCAGCAGGGGCTGGGCCACCACATCATGCAAAGGAGAGAGGAAGGAGCCTTGATCTCAAAATGGAAAAGGGCACTTGGAGACGTTTGATAGGTTTTTTGGAATTAGGCCGTGTTTGCCACCCATGCGGGGACACTGAGGTGAAGACTTGGAATGTTTGAGCTCCCAGTTTTCCTGCTGCGAGCCCTGAGATCCTGCTGTTCCTGCTGACACCTCTCTCCAGAGCAGCCCTTCAGCTCCCAGCAGGATCCTGGGGATGGGACTTCTCGTGGTGCAGTGACCCCGACCCTTCATCCCAGCTGCTCTTCCTTGTGCGTGTCCTTTTCCACACTCTCCCTCCCCGTGGAGGAACATTCCATGGAAAACTGGTGGGGCACAACCGTGGATTTCCTGCAGAGACCCTCACAGTGATTTTCCCACTGGGATCTGTTCCCTGACAGTGACAGTCGAGAAAAAAGGGAGAGCCGCAAAAACAAGTTTAGCCCACAGACAAATTAATCTTTCTCCCACAACTGTTGCACCTGAGCGTTTCCCCAGCATATTTCATGGAGAGGAAAAACGACGGAAATCCGAAAATCTGCAGAACAGCTGGAAGGACTCTTCCTCCTTCAGCCGGAGTCCGGCGATCCCGATTTTCAGGTGCGCAGGACTTTTCAGCAATTCCTTTTGATCCGGCAGCCAGGAGAGGGAGCTCGGCATCCTAATCCCAGGCTCCACTCGCCAGAGAGCTCTGGAGACAATGCTGATGATTCTTTTGTTCGACAAATAAAAGAAGTGGCCCACGAGGGAGCCGTTTTGGCAGCTGCTTCATGAGGGCTGTGGGGAATTGCAGAAAATCGATGTTTGCCAAAGGCGAAATGGACAGAACTGGTGGAGGAAAACAAAAGTAACTCTTGGGCTTCGGAGGGATTAATGCAGGATCTTGGAGAAGTGGGGTGGCTTCAGCCCCCATCAGCAGGAGCGCGGAGCACTGGGATCTGTCGGGACCAGGAGCAATGGGAATTCATGAGCTGGATTTGGGACATCGGAGTTTCGCCACCCAAACCCGGAGGAAAGTCCTCTCAGTAAAAATTCCAAGTTCCCAGAGCACCAAGGACTTGCAGGTCCCATCCACCTCGCGGGGAGCAGTAGAATATTCAGGAATTTTTGTATTTCAGTGTTTAAGCAGGGGGCTGTCACCGAGCTGCAGGTGTCAGAGGGAGAATGCTCCGAGAATCACAATGGAAAGGGATTCCCACATGTGCTGAGCATCGGTGGAAAGAGACACTGTAAAAATGGATAATTATCCCGTGCCAGCCTGCGCCGAGGCCAGGAATTCAGCAGGCTTGGAAGGGAGACATTTATGTAAATTTAGAGTCCCACGCTCCTACCTCGAAACTTCCTGAGTTTAATGATGTCAACTTAATCAGTTCTGATTAGCAGTGTCATGATTCCTGGGTTTCCTGGAAGTCCCATTTCCTTCTTTCCTTTGGATGTTTAACATCCTGGGAAGAGCAGATTGTGGTCCTGGCTTGGCCAGACTGCGGATGGAGGTAAAGATGTCACCTCAAGGACCTTAGAGATGGTCCTCAGTCCCAGAATCCCAGAATCCCTGAGGTTGGGAAAGCCCTCCAGAACTGTCGAGCCCAAGCTGTGCCCCATCCCCACCTTGTCCCCAGCCCAGAGCACTGAGTGCCACCTCCAGGCCTCCCTCGGACACCTCCAGGGATGGGGACTCCAAACCTCCCTGGAAATGTTCTTCCCCAAGGCCCCAAAAACCCCAAATGGCCAATTTTAATCCAGATACACCGCTGGGATTCCCTAATCCAACAGCTGCTGGTCTTGGGGATTCCTGCCATAATGTAACTTTTTTCCTATTGCTCCTGGAAATGACCAAATTTGGGCATCTTCTCCTGGCACTCAGTGTGACACCTGTGTCACATGGCCCGCAGCTGCAGGCACAGGGAGGGAAGTGCTCCATGCTGGGAAACCTGGGAGGAAGAGTTGGGTTCCTTGGCCGTGGGATCATCCATGAGCCGCCCCAGGCGCTGCCTGGATCTGCTGCTGTGACCGCTCAGCACCGGCGGATCCGGGCCTGGATCGGCTGCTGTGACCGCTCAGCACCGGCGGATCCGGGCCTGGATCGGCTGCTGTGACCGCTCAGCACCGGCGGATCCGGGCCTGGATCGGCTGCTGTGACCGCTCAGCACCGGCGGATCCGGGCCTGGATCGGCTGCTGTGACCGCTCAGCACCGGCGGATCCGGGCCTGGATCGGCTGCTGTGACCGCTCAGCACCGGCGGATCCGGGCCTGGATCGGCTGCTGTGACCGCTCAGCACCGGCGGATCCGGGCCTGGATCGGCTGCTGTGACCGCTCAGCACCGGCGGATCCGGGCCTGGATCGGCTGCTGTGACCGCTCAGCACCGGCGGATCCGGGCCTGGATCGGCTGCTGTGACCGCTCAGCACCGGCGGATCCGGGCCTGGATCGGCTGCTGTGACCGCTCAGCACCGGCGGATCCGGGCCTGGATCGGCTGCTGTGACCGCTCAGCACCGGCGGATCCGGGCCTGGATTTGCTGCCCGGTTCGGCTTCTGGAGAGGGCTGAGGGATGGGTGTGAGGCAAGAGGACTGCAGCCTTCCCCTGTGTCCTTCCAAACCCTGTTCAGATAAGGACAGTACCTACAGGGAAACTGGGAGAGAATCATGGATTCATGGAATAGTTTGGGTGGGAAGGGACCTTAAAGCTCATCCTGTTCCACCCCTGCCATGGCAGGGACAGCTTCCACAATCCCAGGCTGCTCCAAGCCCTGTCCAACCCAGCCTTGGGCACTGCCAGGGATCCAGGGGCAGCCACAGCTTCTCTGGGCACCCTGTGCCAGCGCCTCTCCACGCTCTCAGGGAAGAATTTCCTCCTATCTTCCTGTTCTTCACCTGACAGATGCATTTTCCCGTGGGCTAGAGTGAAGAAAGGTTATTTGGGGAGTGCCGGCTGGGCTACGGAGCCTCCTGAGCAGCAGCTGCCGTTGGAATATCTGCCTGGATTAGGTGGCTGCTGGCACCCAGCAGGCTGAAAGCTGCGCCGGAGCTGCAGATCCCAGCTGGCTGCCGGAGCCACCTGGCCGTGATGGGGACAGTGGTGTCCCTGTCCACGGCGGGGGATTGGAACCTGGGGGTCTCTAAGGACCCTTCCAACCCAAACCAGGCTGGGATTCTCTGGTAATGAAATGTGCAGGTCTCGGTTTTGGACACAGCTCTTGAGAGAGCTCCTGTTTCAGGTGGGGACTGGAGGAGTCTTGGGTCTGGTTTTGCGTGAGCCAAAGCCTCTGTTCCCTGGGAACATTCTGTGCAGGGAGAGAACATTCCCCACCAGCCTCCCAGCAGGAAAATCCCGGGATATCTCACGCTCTCCCCGCTCCAGGTGAACGCTGCCTGGCAAGGCTGGCGTTTCCCTACCAGTGTCTCCGTTTGAAATGTCCCTTCAGCCATTCCTTGGAGCACTCCCAGCTCTTCTCCAGGGCCTCCCTCTGCCCACACGGATCTCAGTGACACGAAAAATGAGCTTGGTCTGAGTATCACCATCCCCTGCTGCGCCTTCTCAGGGAATCCCAGAACACTCTGGGGTTGGAGGAACCTTAAAACCATCGAGTCCAAGCGCTCCCCCAGCGCTGCCAAGGCCACCACTGCCCCGTGTCCCCACGTGCCACATCCACACGGCTTTGAAATCCCTCCAGGAACGGTGATTCCACCCCTGTCCTGTTCTTCTCCTGGCTGGAAGGACGCCCTCCCTGCCCTGCTGCCCGTTCAAATGGACAATGAAGTGTTTTATGTTTGCTGGGACCGTTCCCGCATTGACTTTGAAATTTGTTTCCCACAAACATTTGTCCTCAAAATCCGATCGCTCTGACGGCTGAAGAAAGCAACATAAAAGAAGCAGGGCATTTATAATTGAAAGGGAAAGTCCTTGGCTCTGCTGAGTCTCCGAGCAGAGGTGCCAATTAGAGCCTGCTGGATGTGGATGGAGGCACCTCTGCCCCTCCCCGGCTCGGCCCGGGCAGGAGAGCAGCAGGTGTTTGCTGTGCTGGGTCAAGATTGGACCTCCGAGCAGGAATTCCACACTCCAGCTCCCCTGTCCTGAAGCCAGCCAGGCCCCAGAACTTTTAGAAACTGAAAGGCTGGATGAAAGCATCAAACACCAGGACGGTTTGCAGGAATATCAACCAGACCAGAAAAAAAAACCAAACAAAAAAAACCTAAACCCCCAAAAACCCAATTGTACCAAAACTATTGCTGGGCACAGACAGCTCCAGATTTTGTAGCTTCCAGACAAAGTCAGCAGCAACCGTCAGAATCTGTGTTTCAAGTCTGACCTTCTGCTTTTATCTATATTTTAAACCCCACACAAGGTATACAAGGCGAATGTTGCTGTTACAGTCAGAAAAGCCTAAATAATGGATGAAGAACAGAGGCTGCAAAGGGAGGTGTGGGGGGGAAGAAAGAAAAAAAAAAGAGAGAAAAAGAAAAAAGGAGGAAGAGAAAAGCTGGAGGAAAAAGGGGAAAAAAAGGCAAGAGAGAAAGAAAGTCAGGAGCTCTCCAAAATGAGAAGGGGCTGATGCCTCAGAGCTGAGCCTGGAAGTGGGAATGGGATCCCTTCCACGGGAGGGGCAGGAACTGCTCAGGGGCTGCTGCTGGAGCCGTTGCGATTCGCTGCTCTCGACCCAACTCGAAATTGGGCAGTTTCTGCTCTGTCTCTGCCCATGATCCAAGCTCCTCTTCCAGAGGGCAGTGTCCTCACGGGAAGGAGCCAGGAGAGGTCTGCAGCTGGATGTGGTAAGAGGAGAAGGTGTTGGGCAGGGCTGTGCTGCCAAAATATTGCCAGGACTGGATCCTCCTGCACTGAGGCAGGGGGTGAGGATGAGGTTTATCCATGGAAGGTCTCTGGATGGAAACACTCGCTGGATGTTTTCTTATTTCCATGAAAATTTACCGTGGAGGCAGCGCCGTGATTTTGCAGTGGGGCTGGGAGCACCAAGGGCAGGCAACGTCCACTGCCAGGATACCCCACAGCAGAACTGAGACCTCTGAAGGGCAGAGTTTCCACTGAGTTAAACATTTGGAGAGGCTCGCAGGAGGCCTCCTCCTTCCCTGCCTCCATCCCTCCCTCCCAGCCCTGCGAGGAGCCGGCTCCAGGCAGCAGGAGCTGAGAGCCTCAGGAAGCAGAACGAAGCCATCAAGGCTTGGCGTGGAGGCAAACTGCATTTCATTCCCTGCAAGCTGCATTTCATTCCCTGCCAAGTGCCCAGTCACTCCTGCACGGCTCCCTCCTGCTCGGCTTTAAGTGGGTTCTTGTATTCCGGGCTCGCTTTCCGGGTGCTCCTTGGTTTCCTCTGGAGCGCGGGGCTGTGCTGGGAGCAGGACACGGCTCCTGGTCAGCCCAGGTTCCCTCTCCTCCCCACACCCCCCTCTGGAGAGGGGCAGCTTTGTATCAGATCCTCTCTGCTGGTGATGCAGTGGCCGAGGGGCTGCCTGACCCCCTCCTCACCCAGCAGGAGGAGTGGGATACACTGCAGCCCGTGCCCGGCCACCAGCCCCCTGTGGGACAGAGCCCGGGAAAAGGCAGGCCAGAGGCTTCCTTTCCACCAGTGTCCTGTGCGGGGTGACTTCCCAAGCTGGATGTCACAGCCCCTGGCACTGTCCCAGGGCGGTATCACTGCATCACCCCTCTCCTTTTGTAAAATCCCAGAAAGGCTTGGGTTAAAAGGGATCTTAAAGCTCATCTCATTCCAGCTAGAACTGGGGGACACCTTCCTCTAAGCCAGCTGGCTCCAGGCCCTGTCCAGCCTGGCCTTGGACACTTCCAGGGATGGGGCAGCCACAGCTTCTCTGGGCACCCTGTGGAGGTCCTCGCCATCCTCACACAGAGGAATTTTTTCCATCTATCTAATCCTAAATCGAATCCTTCCTTGTATCTACCCCCTGTCTGTGTAAAGCCTGGGGTCTCACCACTGGACCCTGGCCGTGCTTCCAGGGGTTGTTATTCCCGGGAATATTGGTGCTCAGGCAGTTGAGTGCTCGGCTGTGTCGGACACTTGTACCAGTAACAAATGGCACAGCAGGAGTGGGGAAGGTGGCCATGGGGGCCCAGCTCCGTGGGCAAGTCCATCCCACCTCCCAGCCCACGCCCTGAGCCTCCTGCAGATGTTCCCAGCTGCACAGAGGTCACCTCCTCTCTTTGTGCAGACCTAAACTTTTCCCAGCCAACCTTTTCCTGGCAGTGGAAAGAGCAGGGGAACAGCAAGGCTGGCGAAAGATGTAGGAGTGAAAGTTGGTCTGGAAGGTCATTGATCCACCAGCCAGGGCAGGGAGAGGTTCCCTCATCCATGAGTAGCCCAGAGAGTCAGGTCGATGTGATCCATCAGTAATAAATGGTGGGAAGAGGCAGCGTGGCCGAAGGGGAGACTCAGGAAAGGCTTCAAAACCTGTCAGAGCTCTGTCAGCCGGCTCCTCTGACGAGGCTTCAGAAGGAATCCAGGGCATCCCAGGATCCCTGCGAGTTCCTGCGGCCATCCCAGGAAAAGCAGTGCAGGAGGGGGTGGCTTCTGCTTTTCCAGCCTTCCAAACAAGAGAGGAACCAAAGTCCTCCGAGATTGCAGAGCTGGGTCACCAGGGCACCTCAGGAAGGTCCCAGCCCCGGCATCAAGGGATAACAAATGTGGGAGCTGCCCCTCCACTCCTTCACCCAAGGCTGGAGAGGCTCCAAGGCATGAAATATTTGGAGGAGTGTGAGACTGACCCAATGACAGAGGTCTCTTTAGAGATGGGTTGGATTTGATGATCTCAAAGGTCTTTTCCAACCTCAATGATTCCATGAATGAGGAAAAGAGTCTGGAAGTGGACTGGCCTGTTAGCAGATGAATTCAGTGGTCCTGGAGACCTCTCCCACCCGGATGATCCTGTGATTCCATGATCTGCACAGCCAGCGCCAGGCTCTCTGCAGGCTCGGGGGGCTCTGCAGAACCTGCTCTGAAGTCACAGAGTCACGGAATGGTTTGGGTTGGGAGGGGACCTAAAGCTCATCTCATTCCAACCCCCTGCCGTGGGCAGGGCCACCTTCCAGGGGGCCAAGTCTTCCTGGAAAACTCTTCACCTGGAATTTTCCTGTCAGAAACACGAAGCTGAGCCGTTGGATTGATCTCCACACTCCCGTGGCTCCAATAATCGCAGGCCGTGGCAGAGGCCACAGCGCTCGAGCTCTAATTGAACCTTTGCTCTCAGCGAGGCCCGAGGAGCAGCACCCTACAGAGGGAGCTTTCAGGTTCCCTTAATTTAACCAAAATATCCTGCAGCCCACTTAACAGCACATTATGAAGTTTTCTCATGAATAATTAACTCTGAACTGCGATTGACATCACGAAGCATGTGGCTGGCTCAGGCAGCGCCTTCCAGCAGCCAGTGGCTCACAGGGGGATGCGCAGCCAGCACGGCAGAAATCAGCCCTTCCCCGGCAAGAGCAGGGCTCGGTGCAGCTGCTGCTGGGCAGGGCAGGCAGCTGCTCCCCAGCGCTGCTCCAGACACAGGGCCGCCAGGACGGGGCGGCCAAACCCGAGTGCGGGGAGGATTCGGGGTGGCGGAGGTCAGGGAGCTTTGGCCGGGGCTGGCACATCACAAGGAGAAGTTCAGAGCTGTGTCTGAGGCCTCCAGGGTTGCTGTGATGGGAAAACGGCTCCCGGTGGAAGGAAAAGCTGCTTTCCTCAGCACTTCGGTCACTGGCAGCTCCTGGCAGCTTGTGCAGGAGGGCGAGGCTGGGGTTCCGTGCCGGACACTGGGATCCTGCTCGCTCCCTGCTCCCAGCGACGGGCAGCCCTGGGTGCTGCACTCCTATGGACAGGCGCAGGCATTCCCACAGGCTCCAACATCGGCAAAAGAAAGTGTCAGTCCTGCCCAGAGGGATTTTCTCAGCCTCCAGGTATCTGAGAACAAAACTTGACCCAGCGCTCGAAGTTTCCCGAGGGAAAGCTCCTCCTCAGGGGCCGGTGTCATGAACAGCCCGGCGGCTCTGCATCCCTCACACAGAGCTGGGCTGCTCCAGGAGCCGCCGGGAATCCCAGCCCGGCCAGCAGCCCCTCGGGGACATGTCCCTGTCTGCCCACCTGCCTTCACACCCGAGGGGACAGGGCCCCGGGGGAACGAGCAGAGGGGCTGCCCTCCGCGATGGATTAGTCACGGCCAGAGGGGTGACCCCGTGTCCTGCTGGCTGCACTGCGCAGCTGTCGGCGGCTGGGAACAGTTGTGGAGCAGAAGATTCCCATGGTTTTGGCTGCAGAGTGAACCCAGAGCCGATCCACCCCCCTCTCCCTCAGCCCCCTCCTTAAACTGTGTGTTTTGATAAAGACATCCAGGCAGCGCGCTCGGAAAGCTCGCTTAGATCTGAACTAACGAGCGCAGCCAGGGTGGGAAAAAAATCCATGCGAGGAGCCGGAGGAAGGCAGCATTCCGTGCGCTGGGCGAGGAGAGGGCCGGGGAGCTGCAGCGGGAGAGAGAGAGCCGGGCTGGGCGAGCGGAGGAGCCATCGGGGCCACTGGCCCGGCTGCGGGGGGCTGCGCTCGTCCGGCTCCCTGCGGGCTCCGAGGGGCTCCGAGGGGACGGGCTGGAGCCCCGGGCTCCCGAGGGGACGGGCTGGAGCCCCGGGCTCCCGAGGGGACGGGCTGGAGCTCTGGGCTCCCGAGGGGACGGGCGGGAGCCCGGAGCTCCCGAGGGGACGGGATGGAGCCCCGGGCTCCCGAGGGGACGGGCTGGAGCCCGGAGCTCCCGAGGGGACGGGCTGGAGCCCGGAGCTCCCGAGGGGACGGGCTGGAGCCCGGAGCTCCCGAGGGGACGGGCTGGAGCCCGGGGCTCCCGAAGGGTCAGGCTGGAGCCCGGAGCTCCCGAGGGGACGGGCTGGAGCCCCGGATGGAGCTCTGGGCTCCCGAGGGGACGGGCTGGAGCCCGGGGCTCGGTCCCGGTTTGTCCGGCCGAGCTGCTGCCGGAGCCGGGAAGCGGAGCGGGGCCCGGGCGCGCCCGGTACCATCGGGAGCAGCTCTGCCCGGAGGATCCCTCTGGAGGAGGAATTGCCCTCCCTGCAGGAGGGAACCCCCCCACGAGAGAGCCCCCCGGGCCCGGGAGGCCGGGAGAGAGCGGAAAACAAAAGGAGCCGTGCCCAGCCCGGGACGCGCGGGCACCATTCCCCGTGGGATGCTGCTCCAGAGCCCTGGTACTGCAGGAGCTGGGCTGGACCGCTTGTGAGAGGGTCCCTGAGCAGCTGGGTGGGAGCAGATGTGAGGGCAGACTGCACAGACAGACAGACAGACAGACAGAGCTGCCTGGGAAAGAGGGAGGAGGGATGAGCAGCAGAGATGGTGGAGCCGCTGGAGGGAGAAGGTGGAGGGGGAAGGTACGAGAGGGAACAGATTCGCTCCTGGTGTGACTCAGGGTGAGGGAAGGGATCTCCCAAAAACACGGACTGCTTTGGGTGATGCCATGAATGCAGCATCCCTGCCGCCAGTGGCACCCTGACCCAGCCCTGCGTTCCTTTCAGTGGCTAAAAGGAGATGGTGAATTTGTCCTTCCTAATCTGGGGATCTGGAATTCTGATCTCCCTGGACATGGTGCAAATATCGATAAGCAATGGGAAAATTCTTCCCTGAACGTTTATCTCAGCGCTGGGAATTTGTGCAAAGCCTGGATAGGTCACAGATCCACGTGTGGTGGATGCTCCCCCACCCTGGTGCAGGGCCAGCAGGTATTTGCTCTGGTTTGTAGGAGACACAAACGTGGCCCTGCTCCACGATTTATCCATCAGTGAAGCTGGAAGTGCTTCCTGGGGCTGGTGAGGGATGAGGCAGTGGCCCCTGAGCCGGGGCTGTTTCCCTGGAACACCTCTGGAACAGCTCCCTGTGATGCTCATGTAGCAGCTGGGAAGTCACAGAGTGGTGGAGCAGGGTTTTATACAAACACACGGATTTTTCCCTGTGTGAACCCAAACCCTTCCGTGCCTGCTATAAATAAAACACGGTCCTTAGCTGACACTTTCAGATCTCAGAGAGCTCCAATTTTCTTACAGCTGCTGGAGGTGTTGGTGAGGTGCTGCAGATGAAATGTAGATTTTATCTCTGATCTCTCTATCTCTAGGATCCCAAAGTTCCTGAAATCGCCTGTGAGCTTCCCTACTCTCAGATTTCCCCAAAGATCCAAAGCCAAATCCTGCAGCACTTCCTTAAGGTTTATGGCTAAAAATTAGGGGCTGTTCCTGCAGGGCTCTGTGAGGGCTGTTCCTGTAGGTGGAGGATGGGGAGATAAAGACCTCGGGAAAAGCATAAGATTAAATTTCTGGAAGTACTTCTTTAACACAGATGAAAACCAACCAAATAAAAAAAAACCAAACCCCAAACAACCCCCCACCAAAAACCCCAACCCCTCCCCAGACAAACAAACAAAGCCAAACCAAATAAATTTTTTAAAACCACAGATTTGTAAATTTATTAGGATCTCTCATTCCTTACTGACACGGGGGTGAGCAGGGAGCTCTGTTTTTGCACAGCCAAGGGTTAGAGCTGCTCCTACCACAGGCAGCTGCACCTGACCCAGGGCTTGGTCCTGGTGAAGGGCGACTGATGCACTGGAGGAGGGGATAATGCCTGCTCCTTTTCCATAGGATCACAGAATCACGGGATGGTTTAGCTTGGAAAAGCCCTCCAGCTGCTCCCTCAGCACTGCCAAGGCCACCACTGCCCCGTGTCCCCACGTGCCACATCCGCACAGCTTCTAAATCCCTCCAGGGATGGCACCTCCACCATCAGCTGTACCAGGGCTGGACCACCCTTCCCATGAAGAAATATTCCCAGTATCCCACCCAGACCTCCCCTGAGGCCGTTTCCTCTTGTCCTGCCCTGTGGAACGCCCTGCTCCGCTTCCCAAACTCTTTCCCCAGCCTTTTTCCTGCATTCCCCTCACCCTGGCTGTCCTCCCCCCTGCTCAGGTGCCCACGGAGCCTCTAATTATGGTTTTACTCCTTTTTTCCCTGTAGTGGAACAGAGCCAACCCCGAGCATCTTTAAAAATGCATCTGCTCTGCACTGCACTAAAACACATGGAATAATAGAAGAAAGTCCGGAGCGGGCGCACCCTGGACCTGCCCAGCTTTCAAAGGCAGGGATCCTTTAAAGAACACCGGGTGTTTTCTCTGCTCCTGACCCCAAGATGGGACGTGCCAGTAATATCTGAGCAGGGGGTCCTGGTATCCCTCCCTTGGCCTGGATCCCTCCGGGATGAGGCGCTGCCTGTTGCTGTCGCTGGGATTGCTGCTGCTGGTGCCGATTCCCCACATCTTTTAAAGCTCTCCGTGAGCGCTCTGAGCTCTGTGGATGGACAGATGGGACCCACTGATGGTCCCCATACATTCCTTGGATATTCCAGATGTTCCTTCCCTCGTTTCCCAGTGGAGAAATCAGCCCCGTGGGCATGGGGTTTGGCAGGACACAGGGTTGGGGTGGCACCATTTGCTGTCACCCTGCTGCTCGGGAAGCACAGATGGGCCCTGTGCCTGTGGAGCAAAGCGGGGTGGGGGGGATCTGGGGCAGCTCCACAGCCTGAATTATCCCAGAAGGTAAAAGAGGGGCATTCTCCAGGGATTTCTCCAAACACATCTGCGTTTGCCTGCAGCCCCCAGACTCCACCTCAGCCGGGCATGGATAACTCCAAACGCATCCCTGCACACTTTGGTGGTGGTGGCACGGCCACACTGGCCTGGACCACACATCTGAGCACAAGGGGTTCAGATGCCCAAAGTCTTGGCTGGGAGGCTCTTGGCTTTTAGAGCAGGAAGAAGTAACACAAACGAGCGTGACATGGAGGGAGACAGCTCGGAGTAAGGACTGGATGGCAAGAGAGATCCTGGCTACAGCACCAGCAGCCAGGAGAGCTCCAGGAATTGGTGTCTGACAGCTCCAGCAGCCCAGAACTGGTGGGCAGCTGTCCTTGGGAAGCCTTTGCAGCACCAGGGGTGGGATTCAGCTGTCACACCCCCATTTATTGGTGTCTCCACCTGAGCTGGTCATTCAGCACCTTTACAGGCTTTAAGGCGCCTCTAAGTGCTGAGTCAGGGGTTGAGATCAGAGGTTGATATCAGAGCTGAGCTGCGACAGGGGCTCCTTGGTCCCTCTCCAGTCACCCTCAGTGGAGCCCAGAGGTCTCCACTCCTCCGTGCATCCCTGCTCCGAAGGGCCCCAAAGCAGCTCCATCCAGTCCCTGGTGAATCGCTGGTGTTGATGTTTTGAGTTCTCAGGGTGCCCCTGGGGAAGGGATAAGACCTGGCCCACCCCCTCAGTCTGCCAGCCTGGAGGTAGACGAGGAATCAGGTCCCCAAAGGTGGCTGAAGCTGAGCTCCTCCTGAAGAAGCTCAGGGCTGGATTAGCAGGTGCCTGTAAAGGCGGAACTGCTGCCAAAGCAAGAGAGTTGGAAAGTCTCAAGCCTCGCTCGTACATCAAAGCTCAGATAAACACCCAGGAGTGGAGTGTCCATTCCGGTCAATATTCCCTTCCTTTAATGCTGTTTTGGGCCCAGTGGCAGGCTCGGGGGTGTCCCCTGTGCCCCAGGAGCAGGGAGTGCCCGTGACACCCCTGTGCTTGTCTGTTTTCCTTCCCTCACCCGCTCCCCTCTCCCTGGGCTCTTCCCACCTCACCCTGCGCCAGGTGCTCTGCAGAGAGCCTGGATTTGGAGGGATTCGGGTCCTTTTGGGTACCCAGCCGGGGCCCTGGTGCAGCAGGAGAGACCCTCAGGAGAGCAGGAGCTGGACACAGAACCTGAGACACGGGACCAAGGCTGGGACCTTCCTGGGAGCTGCGCCGGGGGGAGCAGCAGCTTCTCCCTGCCCGGTGCCCGGGAGTGGCTGTAGGGGAGCGGGGGGAGCAGCAGCTTCTCCCTGCCCGGTGCCCGGGAGTGGCTGTTGGGACCGGGGGCCGGGGGAAGCTCGAGGGGCCCTTCTCCACCTCCTTCCCGGCTTCTCCCTGCGGATCCTGGAGGCTCGCGCTGGCCTGGGCGTAGTGGGAACTGCTGGAGCAGCGGCAGAAAGAGGAGTGTGAGCAGGAGCTGGAGCGGGAGCAGGAGCAAGGGCAGGAACAGGAGTAGGAGCAGGAGGAGGAGCAGGAAGAGGAGCAGAAACAGGAGTAGGAGCTGGAGCAGGGGCAGGAGCTGGAGCAGCAGTAGGAGCAAAACGAGCAGGAGTAATAGCAGGAGC
>VZTG01006668.1:169827-188282 GCA_013397845.1 Melanocharis versteri | reverse complement strand
CTCCGGGCTGCTTCCCCCGCGGGGATCTGGGGGAAGAACAGCCCGGAACCCGGGGCTGAAGAGGAGCCGTTCCCCTTCTCCCTTTGAAGGGAAGAACCTTGGGTCAAAAATCACAAACACAACGAAATCAATAAAAGTTTCACCAACTTTGTTTTTCCCTGTTTCGATGAATCTCCCCGGTTCGTTCCTCAAATCCTCCCGTGCTCCTCGTCTGCCTGCGCAGCCTTTCCATCCTCTCCTCTCCAGCTCGACGCTGCCTCTGCGCTCACCCACCCGCGTGAATTTCCCCGCAGCCCGTGGCGTTTCCTCCCCTCTCCCCCTCCCTGGCACCACGGCCAGCTCCTGCCGCTGCTGTGGAGTTTGGTGGCACTGCTGGATCGGGGGGAGAGGTGGGGGAGTTGCAGCCCCCCAGATGCTCCCAAAAGGTGCCCGAGGAGCGTGACAACCCCGGCAGCCCAGAGCAGGGGGGCTGCCAGGGAGGAACCCCAGTGCCTGGGGTGATGGAGGACAGGAGGGTCCTTGGTTATGCTCAGAGCAAACTTCTTCTCAAGGGAACCGGGTGTGCTAATCCAGCCCCAAAAGCCAGCCTCAGTAATGGCTTTGGAACACGCTGCAGGTGTTCCAGGAGTCAGGGGTAGGATGTGTTTCCCGCTCCCTTTCCCACTCTTCTCTGCAGAGCCTGAGCACAGCATCCTCTGAGCCCCTTCTCCCGGGGATCCAGCCAGGTGTCTTGGGACAGACACGGTCAGCGAGTGTCACAGGGAAAGGAAAATCCTGACCTGACCCCACGACCTGATCCCCACCTTGCCTGAGAGGCTGAACCGCCCCCCAAAAGATGACAGAATGAGATGGGTTGGGAGGCACCTTAAAGATCATCCAGTTCCAGCCCCCTGCCGTCGGCAGGGACACGAGGGAGCCACCAGAGATGTTTCCCTGGTGCTGGACCTGCCCAGGGGAAGCTCAGATCCGGTGACAGGAGACTGAAAGCCACAACCACCATGCCTGGTGCTGCCCAGACTCGGGCACAGCCACCAAATCCACCGCAGAAGTCCCCTAGGCCAGCGCCGTGCAGCCCGTGGCTCGTGCAGAGCGGCAGGGGCGAGTCCAGGGGCTGAATCCTGACTCCGGAGAAATCCTCCCGGGGGGAAAACTGCACCAGCACCAAGGTCCTGCCAGGAAGGCCCTGTCCCTGGTGGCCTGGGACACGTGCCAGCCCTTCCTGAACACATCCCACGTGTGCCAGGGGCCACCAGGCCCTGCCAGGTGCTCCGACTCTCCGGAGGCGAGCGCAGGCAGGAGCTCAGGAGCCTCTTCCCTTCTCCCTGCTGCCAGCACGGCTCTGAGTCACGGTCTCCACTCTGCTCCTGGAGAGCTGCAGGATCAGGTGATGGGCAGGGGATGCTGGAAAGCTCCACTGAGACTCCGGCAGAATTCCTTAGAAGGGGAATTGTCCCTTCCAGGTGCTCTGTGGTGGGATCTCTCCCCTGCAGCTGGGTTTGTTAATTCTCTCATGACTCCGGGAGCTTTTGTCACAGGGTATCCACAATTCTTTTTGCTGGGCTATTCCTGGTGACCCCTCTACCTCCCTTTTCCTTGTTTTCTGCATTTCAGCAGCTCAGAGAAGGTTGGGCAGAGCAGCTCAGCTCCTGGCCCTGGATTTCTCTCTCCCCAAGGAAGCAAACCTGTGCCAAGCTGCATCTTGCTGCTGCTCATGTAGGAAAATTGGATCAGATGAAGTAAACAGCATTCCCTCCTTCCCACTCCTGTGTGCCAGCAGACTTTCCCAAACCACCGAGCCTTTGCTCTTCCCCTGTCGCACCCCTGAGCATCCTGCCCTGAACTTTATCCTGACAATGAACTTTTTGAGCAAGAGACGCTCGGGGAGGATCCCCGAATGCACCTCTGGGCACCCCGGCACTGGCACCAAAACACAGGGACACCCCAGGGATGCCACAGGGACACCACAGGGACACCACAGGGACACCAAGAACCCCCTCCCAGCCCCATTCCATGGAGGAACTCATCATCCTGCCACCTCCTACACGGACCTGTGGGCTGGTCCCAGAGGAGAAGAGAGCAGTGCCCCCCATATCAAATCTCTGGATTTGCCAGGAGTTATCAGGCTCCTCCTGGATAGGGAAAAACAGGGAAAACCCTCCTGTCTTTGTGCAAAGATGTGGAAGCACCAAACCAGGAGGGGTTTCTACAGCAGTGATAATCACAGACATCTCAAAGGCTTCCACAGTTGTTGCTTTAGCCTTGGGCAACTCTGAGCATTGGCACTTCCAAGGAGTGGGGTGAATTTCCAGGGGATTGCCAGTGCTCCGCTCTGGCTTTCTGGAGGAAGATGGAGCAGTTCTGCAATGCTCCTCGCAGCCTTTGCACGCCTGTTCCAGCTTTCCTCCCTAACTGCTCCAAAAATTGGAATAGTCCAGACCCACCTCTCCCACCCATCCATATCAGCAACCCCCGTGAAGCAGGAAAAGCTTCACTGGAATCAGAACTCAGAAGAGGAAAGTCAAGATCTCACCTATTCAAACCCAAACCAAATAAAAGCACAGAACAAGGACCCTCATGATCTGAGTCTTTGGAAAACAAATTCCTTCCAGGGTGATTCCAGCTTCCAGGCTAAGAGCTGGCACCCCAAGCCGGTCAGTGGCTTTGGGGACCCCTTCTAAAATAAATCCCTGTACAGAAATGAAGAGCCAGGAATCTCCTCACGTTGTGTGCTGTGGTTCTGCGCTATGGAATGGCAACTGATCCAACAGGGCAAGAATACTGTGGGAATCATGACCCCTACAGCCAGTGCACAGGGCTCTGGCTTCTCACTCCCACCGGAAAATCAATCCTGGGCACGCTCTCCAGCAAGGTCTGCGCTCGAGAAGCTCCAGCTCTCCGTTGCTTTTTGAGGATGACCCATAATTTCCCTGTCTGGCTGCCTGCCCATAACCAATAAAGCCCTGCACGCCGCGCCTGATCCCGGTGTTTTCCATCAGGCAGGGCTGGATGGAGGCTGTGCGAGGGCCGGCCTGCCTGCCATGTGCTTCGCTGCCTCAGGCAGTTGCCTGCAGACTCCAGCTGTTTTTATTACCTAAGTGGGTTTGATTGCTCCTTCATTTGTGCCTGAATGAGAGCCCTTGGCACCCTCGTGGGCTTTAATGGGGTCTGTGTGTTCTCGCTCCCAATTAAACCCACGGGCAGCGATTAACAGCTTCCAGCAACTCCAGCGCGGAGCAGAGGGGACGAGGCTTTCCAGGGCTCCGGGAGAGGATCCTGGAAAGGGGACACGACTCCGTGCATCCCGGGCAGACAGCTGGGCTGGCTGGAAATGGCTCTGTCCCCAGGTGACCGCTGCCACTTCCTTCTCGTCAGGGGAGGTTCGGCTCAGCCGTCCCAGCCTCGCACAGACACATTTTCCAGCAGCGGGGGACAATGCTGGGTGGGTGTCACCCCGAAGTGGGGGCAGAGACACGAAGGACAGCTCCCCACCTGCCCTGGCTGCCAGGAAAGCGCCATGTGGGGTGATGCAGAGATCAGGACATCGGGGCGTGGACAGCCCTGCCCCACTTGGTCCTTCCCTCCCCTCCCTTTTCCTTGTGGTCTTGCCCCGGGGCCTGAGCAGGTGGAAGTAGCCAAAACTGGTGAATTTCTGGTGCGCTTGGAATTTTCAGCCCCAAGTTCTGACTCCAGGAGCCATCCCAGCCCCTGGCAGCCGCTCTGCCGGGATTGTCCCGGCTGTCCCACAGCCGCGGCTCCGATGAGCACAGCACATCCGACACGACCCACAGCCATCTGTGGAACCCCGGGGAGGAGCCATCCGTCAAAATTAAGATGTTGGGGGATTAAATGCTTCGATCTCATCGGAATTGGCGTTTTCTGATGGAAATTGGTTCTGTCAGGAAATGTGTAAGTGGCGCTACCTTCCAGAGGTCCGTGCGCTGGGACCGGGGGTGGTGGGAGGCGGCTGGTGGAGTGCAGGAGTGGAATGGAAAATCCAGGCCCAGGAGCTTTTCAGCTCAATTAAAGTCTGTCTCGCTCCTGAGATGGGCCCGTGGCGTTGGGAAGAACATTCCTCCCACACTGAATTAAACTTGGTGTGAGGTCAAGAACGGGACCTCGACAGGCTGAAGTGACGCCTCAGGTGGCAGATGGTGGCGTTGTGGAAGACTCAACAGAGGCCAAATTCTGCGTTGGAATTAGGAACAGACATCCCAGAACCATGGAATCACTGAGGTGGGAAGAATCCTCGCAGATCCTTGAGTCCAACCACTCCCCAGCACGGCCACCACGGAGCCATGTCCCCAGCTGCCACATCCTCACGGCTCTGGAACGCCTCCGGGCGTGGTGCCGAGGCGTGGTTTGAAATACCACGCTTTCAAAATGCCCGTTTCTGCAGGAAAACGCAGGAACAGCTCCTGATGAGGGTGAGATCCCTTCCCAGCCAGCAGAGCAGGGTGTTTAATGCAGGACTCGCACTTGAGGTGTAAGAGAAAGACGATCCGCGCTGGCCAACAGATCCAGCTTGTAAAAATCCTTATTAAAACCCCGCTGAGCCTAATCGGGAAAGATGGCTTTTAATTAAAAAGTGAAACCATTCAGCCAACTTTTATGGGAGATTGCTGCGACCCCAGGAGATGCCAACCAGCAATAGACTCAACTCCTTCCGGAGGGAGGGATCCTTCCCATCCTTTGTTAGCTGGAACATCTCTGCCGCTTCTAAATGGGCAACTTCACAGGTTTCCTGAGTGTGGTTTCTTCCATTAGGAAATGGGAATCTTCTAACAGCTCACCCAGGCAGCAAAATTCCTGCACTCCATCTCCTGCATTAGGAGCCCGGAGTCCGCGCGGCTCCGCTCCGCAGAGCGGGAGAGAGAGCGGGAGAAAAGAAAATCCAGATGGGGCAAAGTGTAGCTCGACTTTTTAATACTAAATTATTTACAGTAAGTAAAATCGTGTGTGTCAATTGTGAAAAGAGTCCAATTTGTTTGATTTACATTGCAGGGGGGTGCCCTGGGGTAGGGGGTGTTTAACTATCTCCTCTAATGTAATTGCCTATGGCAGCCCGGTAAATATTTGATGGGCTGCCTGAGCGAGGGAAGGAGCTGGGGCTGATGCTCCCGCAGCCCTCGCAGGGTATCAAATGCAGCTGCAGCCAGGCACTACCTGAGCCCTTCCCATTGTGTAACTGCAGCTGCCTTCAGCCCACTTTCGGAGCGGGAATGTGCGCTTTCCGACAGAAAACGGGTTTGTCCCCCGTGCTGGGGGTTTGTTTTATATAAGAAACCCAAATTTCTCTGTCTGTGTTTTCCTCAGCTTTTCAGCAGGAAAAGCAGCTTTGGCTCTTGTCAAGGATGTTTCTGTGGCTTGGAGGGGCTGGATGCTGGCACCACCTCACAGGGATTGTCCCAGGGATTGTCCCTTGGTCAGGGAGGGCCAGACCTTGGCTGAGGATGGGGAGGGGGACAGGGATGGACAGGATTGGGAAGGACACAGAGGGGCTCCAGCAGCAGAGGTGTCTACAAAAAATTCATAGCCCCAGCTCGTACAGTCTCTCATGGCTTTTCCATTTTTAGTGTCTCAAGCAGCAGCAGGGGAGGCTCAGGTTGGACAGCAGCAGGAATTTCCCCATGGAAAGGGTGCTCAGGCCTTGGCAGGGGCTGCCCAGGGAGGTTTGGAGTGCCCATCCCTGGAGGTGCCAAGGAAGGGCTGGACGTGGCACTCAGAGCTCTGGGCTGGGGACAAGGTGGGGATCAGGCACAGCCTGGGCTTGATGATCCTGGAGGCTTTTTCCAGCCTCGGTGACTCTGGGATTCCATGTCAGGATGGGCACACTCAGTGCCCCGGGAATGGCCCGTGTGACCTGGGGACAGGGTTCTGCTGCTCGGCCACGGCTGGGACAGAGCCCCTGCCCCTCTCTGGGCAGCCCTGGCAGTCCATGGGAATTCCTGGAGGGTAGGAAGTGTCACGTCACCCACCTGGGACAGTAAATATTTAACAAGGGGAACACCCCCTGCCTTTCTCCCTGCCCTCCTCATCCATATTCAGCGCCCGCAGCTCTTCCAGCCCTGCAGGAAGCACAGAGACCCCCGGGAACAGAGAATTCACTGAGGGGCTGTGTCTGCAGGTCCTCTGCCCTCTGAAGGGGTTTGGAGTTCCAGATTTGGAGATGGGAAGTCTATGAGGTCCCTTCCAAACCCAGCCATCCGTGGATTCTGGGATTTGGAAGGGACACATGGAGGCCTCCAGCCCAATTCCCTGTTTGGAGCAGGGCCAGTCAGAGCAGGTTTGTACAGCGGAGTTTGAACTCTCCGAGGATGGAGACACCAAAGTCTCCCCGGGCTCCAGAGAGCGAGCAGGGAGAGGCCGTCCAAGATCTTCATCTACAACAGCCACCAAAAGTTGGGTGGGGATGCTGCGTCCACCTGGTTTGGCACGGAAACACCTCGGGGCTGTGGATGGAAGGAACTGGGCTGGGATGGCACCAGCAGCCGGGCAGGGAGGGACGAGGGGGACCCACGCCGAGCTCCACGCAGGTCCCCAGGAGCCCACGGGGGTTTCTCCGAGGGTTTCTCAGGATGGGAGCTGTGGCTGGGAGGCAGGAGCAGGCAGGGTGGAACGGAGGAGGGATGGAGCTGTGGAGCAGGATGAGAGGCCTGCTGGGGTCCTGGGATGCAGAGGGACGTTTCACACGGAAATCCGAGCGGATGCTCCCGCTGCCCCGGGGGTCCCAGCCTGCTCCTGCCAGGAGCCCCTCTGAGCTTCTCCACGCCTCGCTCTGCTCCAGCTCTTACAGAAACCAGCTCTATTAATATCCCAGCTCTTCCTCTCGGCCCATTACTGTCCTGATGGCCCAAATTTCCAGTTAGCTCCTCTCCAAATTTAAATGATCGCTTCCCCCTGCCTTCTCCACCCCCACCTTTCCGAGAGATGACGTCACTGATGACCCACATTCTCCTGCCTCCGAAGTGCCTGGCGCCGGGGCCATTAGATCCCTCTGCTGGGCTGGGACTGGCTGACAGCCAGTCCCGACCTCACGAGTAACCACGGCCATTCACCGGGAGAGGGAAGCTCCAGCCTTGCCAACAGCCTTGGAGAACGGGAGAGGAAGGAAGGATGGAGCTGGGGGAAGCCTCCTCCTACCCAGGGGGTGTTCCCGGGGAAGGGAGGAAGGGGAGCTGTCGAGTAATGGACAGCTTTGAGGGAGGGAAGCAACCTTGGGAAGGGTCTTCCCTGTCCTACCTGCTCCGAGGGTCTGCCGGGAGCTGCCAGGTGGGATCCCATGGACAGCTGTGGGATTGGGGCATGGACTGCTGTGGGATTGGGGCTCCATGGACTGCTGTGGGATTGGGGCTCCATGGACTGCTGTGGGATTGGGGCATGGACTGCTGTGGGATTGGGGCACCATGGTGGGATTGGGACACCATGGACTGCTGTGGGATTGGGACACCATGGTGGGATTGGGACACCATGAGCTGCTGGTGGGACTGGGATACCATGAACTGCTGGTGGGATTGCTTTTCCTCTGACCCATCTTGCAGCCCCTGTGAGTCCTGAAGCACTGCAGATCCTCCGTGGCAGCAGCGCTGGGGACACCGGGTGGGACCAGCACTGTGACACGTGTGTCACTGCGTGTGTGCCCGTCTCAAAGCCTGCAGAGCCCTGATGTGCTGCTTTGAGCAGTTCCTCTCATTCCAGGAGGCCTCAAAGCTCCGTATTGAAAGCCACTGAGTTTCTGCCCAGAGGAAAACACTTTCAGTGCTGGTTTTGATGCAGTGAGGAACCTCAGTCCACATCTGAGCCAGCGCAGAGGCCAAAACTCCATCAGTTTATGGAAGAGAAATCCATGAGCAGCTGGACAGGGGTGGGAAACAGGACGATGTCCCCGTGCTGCCCACGGCTCTGGCCAAGGCATCCTTTTCCTGAAGCCTCCCTGAGAGTCCCCTCTGGATGATCCCAAATCTCACCGCCACAGCACCTCCAGGACACCTGGTCCCACCATCCCGAGCCCTTTCCAAAGAGATCCAGTGGCTCCAGGGGACAAACAGGCAGAGGATCTCCTCATCCAAAGGAGGTTCCTCCTGGCCCTTGCCTTGGCTCATTCAGCAAAGGGAGTTCCCTGGAAGTGAATGCAGGGAGGGTTTCCAGCAGGAGGAAGAAGGTGAAAGAAAGAACAAGAAAGAAATGCTAAGAAAATGAAAAGAAAGCAAGAACAGGAAGAAAATGAGGAGAGAAAGAGAGGAAAAATAAGGAAGGAAAGAGAGAGTCTTGGTTTTCTGAGTTAGAAGCAAAATTATCTTGATTTCCATTTGAATAATTCATGTTTGCCACGGGCCATGTATTCCTGAGCTTGGGTGTCAAGTGTTTATTGAATATATCTCTTGACAGGGCACTTGTGTGATATTCAGCCATTGCCAGAGTGTGAAAAAAACACGCACAACAAATGGAAAAAGAGGGGGAAAAAAGGAAACGCTGGAGTGACGGCTTCCTCCGCCTCAGTTTGAGAATAATTGGCCCAAATGAAGCCCCTTTCCTCGCCATGACGGCCCCCCTACCCCCTCCCTCCACGGGGACCCAGCCGGGAGCCCAGCACAGGTGCCTGGGATGTTGTCCCCACACCCAGAGGGGGAAGCTCTGGGATCATCCTCGAGGATGAGCCCAGCAGGTGCTGGAGGAACTGCAGCCTTTGTCACCTCCTCAGCTTTTGCCAGGGTGTGGAGATGTGATCCTGGAGACTTAGAGGGCTCTTATCCCAAATGTTTCCAGCTTGGAGTGGATCCTCTTATCCCTGCTGTGAGCCAGGGGGCTCAGGATTGGCTCCTGGGTGTCGAGGACCACTCACCTCAGCTCGTATCCACCAGCCAGTGGGAAAAGCTGGAAGAAGGACATCTCCTCTTCCTGGGAGAAGCAGGCATGAGCAGGGAGACAGAGCCATTCCCAGTGATATCCCTGGGATCAGGAGGAATGGGGAGTCCCTCCATCCAAAACAGCATCGGCCACGTACCCAGGGCAGGACAGAGAGAGGCACTGGAGGCAAATCTGGTTCCAGGGCAGGACAGAGAGAGGCACTGGAGGCAAATCTGGTTCCAGGGCAGGACAGAGAGAGGCACTGGAGGCAAATCTGGTTCCAGGGCAGCAAGTGGGGAAAGATTTGCCTCTGTCCTGGACAGTCCAACTCCCATTTTCCAGAGGATTCAAGGAAAAGCTGCCTCCTTCCTACCCCAGCTCCCACACAGACCTTCCTCTTCATGCCATTCTCGAAGGCAGGGCTGGAAGGGCCTTGGGCTGCCCACAGCCACCCCGAACACCTCCTCGGGGCAGGAGCGGCTCGGAGGGCTGGCCCGGAAACCCCTGGGGGCTGAACGGCTCTAACCCCAGGGCGCAGGGGCTGCAGCTGGGAGCAGGGCCCGCTGTGTCCCCTGGGCAGGGCCTGTCCCCCCGTGGGGCACACGAGCACTCAGTGTCCCCCATGTGCTCGTTCAGCACAGGAGCCCAGGGCGGTCAGTGCCCAGCAGATCCCCCGGGAGAGGGTCTCGAGGTGGGACGTGGTCCGTGTGGAGCTGGGCACGCTGGTGCCTCACCTTCTGAAGGATCCGGCTGCAGAATCCAGATGTGTCCAGCTGTCCGGGCGGGGCTGGGGCTCCCCGAGGTGCACCTGAGGTACCTCCCCAGCCCCACCTGCCTGCCGGGCTCCCTGCCCCGCTCAGCCCCGGCAGTGACCGCCCTGGAAGGGACACCCCGCCCTCCGTGTCCCCCCAGCTCCTGCACCCCGCAGGGGCTCAGGGATCCCCGGGAGGGAGTGGGGAACAGCTTTGTGGGGGAACACAGACAGTTCCGAGGCTCTGCAGCACCTCGAATTCATTTGCAAAGTGTCTTCTGACGGGAAACAGGGGACCCTCTCCTGGCTGGCTGCTGGCCGGGGCCCATCAGACCAAAACCCACACCTGGGACCCCAAACCCCGCAGCACCTGGCGGGAGGAGGCGACAGAACAGCCGGGCTGGGAGGCGGGGGGACCAACAGCGTCACCGCGGAGCCGGGGGCGAGGAGAAGGGAGCGGTGCCCCGCAGAACCGCGGATCCCCCCGCAGCGGCACCCGGGCAGCAGCGAGAGCCCGGAGCTCGGCCCTCCCCGGGAGGAGTCATTTGGAGAGCGCCGGGGCAGGGGGAGCAGCCAGACAGGGAGACGGGGCCGGGCCCCGCCCGCTGCCCCCAGCACCCAGTCCCCAGCTGGTGCGGCAGCAGGGAGCCCTGCCCGGCCATATGCTCTGCGTGCTGCTTCAATTACCGCCGGAGCCGGGGCTCGCTCGGCTCCTGGGAGCCGCACGGGGGGCCCGCGGGGGCAGCGGGGCCGCGCCGGGGCTGCCAAAATCCCCAGCAGGGTGGAAGGGCTTAAATCAGAGCAGCTCCGCTCCGTGGGGGACACCACTGGTGCTCCCACGCGCAGCTTTGTGTCCAGGAGTGTCCCTCGTGTCCAGGAGTGTCCCTCGTGTCCAGGGGTGTCCCTCGGGTCCAGGGGTGTCCCCCCTGTCCAGGAGCATCCCCCGTGTCCAGGAGTGTCCCTCGTGTCCAGGGGTGTCCCTCGGGTCCAGGGGTGTCCCCCCTGTCCAGGAGCATCCCCCGTGTCCAGGAGTGTCCCTCGTGTCCAGGGGTGTCCCTCGGGTCCAGGGGTGTCCCCCCTGTCCAGGAGCATCCCCCGTGTCCAGGAGTGTCCCTCGTGTCCAGGGGTGTCCCCCATGTCCAGGAGCATCCCTCGTGTTCAGGAGTGTCCCTCGTGTGCAGGAGTGTCCCTCCCTCGTGTCCAGGAGCGTCCCCCGTGTCCAGGAGCATCCCCCGTGTCCAGGAGTGTCCCTCGTGTCCAGGAGTGTNGTGTCCCCCGTGTCCAGGAGCACCCCTCGTGTCCAGGAGTGTCCCTCGTGTCCAGGAGCGTCCCCCGTGTCCAGGAGCATCCCCGGTTTAACAACCCCAGGAGTCGGGACTCAGCTCCTGGCATTAGGGATCCATTCCCAGCCCTAAGGACGGTCAAAATATGCCAGGTCCTCTCTCCAGAAAGCTGATTCTTCCCAAACTGAGCCCCCAAAGAAATGGTGCGAGTGGGAAATAAAATATTTTCACTACAGCTTTTATTTTCACAAAAAATAGCCTCGTGATTGCACAGAGGTGTTCATGGAAAACATTGCAGCTCCTTGAAAAATTCCTTTCTCTACTGGAAAACCAAGAAACTAAAAGCTAAACCCCACATTTTCTTTTCATTTTCTTACCTCCTTTTAGCCTTTTTTCCTGAAATAATCTGCATTTGTGTTTTTAATGACTCGAAGAGTGTCAGTTTGTGAATATCTGATGGGAGAAAAAAGATTTGGTTTTCCTTGAGTTCTAATACTGGATTATTCCTGATATCTCTAATAATGGGTTATTTCTGAGAAGATTTAATTTGTGTTGTTCCCTAAACCTCACAACCAGAGGAGAAATCTTTACATGAGCAATATCTGTTGCTCTGGTGCTCATTAGGCAGATCACCCTGGCCCTTTTCCTGCCAAAATATCTCAGCCTTCCACAGAAATTTTGTTACTTTGAACTGGAATCAAACTCTCTATTCCTTGCGAAAACTGGTAGGGTTTGGTTTTTGGGGTTTTAAAAATTTTCTATGAGTCTCTAAACAGAATAAAAAAGAAAAGCCAAAGTGCATGAAAAAAAAGGCACGAAATCATCAAGGATTGATGTGAAGTTTATCGGGTAATTCTGGAACTCACCACCTTCATTTCAACTTTTTGCAGCTATTGGCCAGCCTGGCCTTGGACACTGCCAGGGATCCAGGGGCAGCCCCAGCTTCTCTGGGCACCCTGTGCCAGGGCCTGCCCACCCTCCCAGCCAGGAATTCCTTCCCAATATCCAACCTAAATCCACCCCACTTCAGTTTAAAACCATTCCACCTTGTCCTGCCAAAAAACTTGTGCCTGTAAAGCCTGGAGGGGCTGGGCTGGGAGCAGAGGCTCTCTCTGACCTGAGACAGCCCCGCTGGAGAACAGCAACACCTTCAGTCCTGACCCTCCTGGAGCAGGGAAGGGAAATTAGCAAAAAGCAAATCAAGGAATAATTCCAAGTGTCAAAGCCACTTGATGAAATTGTTTTGCTTCTGGGAGACCCGCAGGCAGAAAAGCTTGCCTGAATAAATGAGCCTCATGCCCCAGTCTCAGAAACACCAAAAACACAGATGCCTGGGAGCTGTGGGTTTACCTGGGACGTGGACGCGCTGTCACCGCTGTCCCAGACACCTCTGTCACCCCCGGTGCCATTCCCAGCTTGCCCCAATCCCTGCTCCTCCTCCTCACACACCAGAGGAGGAAAAGGCCGTCCTGCTGCTCTGCCAGCCAGGGCGAGCTGTGGAGGGGACGGAGAGGATCCAGAGGTGCAGGGACAGCTCCAACACCCGCGGGTGGGACCGGGAGGCGATTCCATCCCCTGCGGGTGACAGTGACCTCGGGCGCGGTGGCAGCTGCTCCGTGCGCTGGGTTTGGGTCTGGGGACGCAGGGCTGAGCCCGAGTGGCACCGGGGCAGCGGCTCAGCCCGGCTCTCCGGGTGGGGAAAGAGTTAAGAAGCCTCCAGGCCATGGGCTGACCCACAGACCTTCCCAGATTGTCCCCTTTCTCATCCGCTGTCCCCGGGGACATCAGCCACCAGCAGATTACCCTGGGCTGTGCCCTGAGGGCACTGGGAGCTGAAGGGCAGAGGAAAGAAAGGCTGATCCTTGAATTCCGAAATGCTGGGAGCCCGCTGGAGCCAGAGAGGGGCTGGAGGGGGAATGGCTCCCAGAGGGCTGCGAGGGAAGGGGATGCACAGAGGCAGTGGGGAGGATTAACCAGCTCTGCTCGGGGCCAGAGCCCCAGCCCCCGGAGCTCCCGTGCTCCCGAGGGCAGCAGCAGCTCCGGAGCAGCAGGGTCCCCACGGGGAGGTGCAGAAGCCTTCGGGATGGGACTTCGGGGACAAACCTGGAGCTGCCCTGGACTGGCCGAGGTGGGGGACAGCAAGGGCTCACCCCAAGCCGTGTGTGAGGCAGGCAGACCTGTGAGGGGCTGAAGCCTCCGTGAGCCATTGCTGGCAGCCCTAATGGGTGCCCTGAGCCGTGCATTAACGCCGGGGTGCAGCTGAGCCCCCCGAGCAGGGCTCCACGGGCAGCAGCAGCTGCGGGGGCACGGAAGGAGCTGCAGGGACAGCAAGAAGGGACATTTCAGCAATGGCGTGATCTGGGATTTTCTTTCCTAAACCTGAAAACCCCCCAAGTGATGTGAGAACAGCCCGGCCAGGCCGAGCACGGGAGAGTGATGAGAGCAAGGGAGGGTGGCAGGGCTCAGGTATGTGCTGCTCGCAAGGGAGAAGCCAATCTTGATGATGAAGAAGATAAGATTTTCCTGGCGCAAAGATCCAGGATCCCAGGATCACTTCCTGAAGGGACTCACAGTCAGGTCACTCCTGCCAGAGCTAAATCCTGACCTCGGGCTGTTCTGGGACTCAGAGCTCCTCATCCCTGTGCAAGCTCTTTCATCGGGCTGGGAACAATTCGATATCCACGCAGGGCTGTGGGTGATCATGACTCAAAAAGTTGGAGAGAAACAGAGATGGAACGATGGATTTGGAGCTGGACGAGGCTGATGCTGCTGGGAAAAACCATCAAACTCCATATTTATCCATCAGCTCTGGGCAGAGCAGCCAACAACCTGTGGAGACTTGCACAGGGTTTTGGAGGTATTTAGGGGAATATCCACGGTTTGAATGGGGATAAAACCTCCTCACCTGGGGCAGAGCTTGTGCAAAAGGAGGGATCTGGATGTGCTGAGTGCCCCCACGGAGCAGAGCTGCTTCCAGGATGATGAATTGCTGTCACCCCAGAAGCTGCAGGTAAGAGGAGAGCAGAGCAAAGACAATATCTTGGATTACCTGTGCCACCCTTGGGGTGTGAGTTCAGCCTGGCCTCACCTGCCAAAGAGCCCTTTACCCCCAGATCCACCTTCTCCGGTGCATCCCGAGGTATTTAAGCTGAAACCTGGTTTCATTGATCCAGGCCTGAAATCGATGGGCAGCAGAGGGCTGAGACACCGTCCAAATAAAGATAATACAAACAGCAATAAAATAGCACCATTGATTTTAAAACTCCCCATCTAAGGCTTTATAAAGTATTCATTAAATATCTATTAGGATAAATTGAAAGCATTAGGAACACGGGGAACTGGTTATGCAGATTCGCAAGTGTTTTTGGTTAATTTATAAATGCTGCATCCACACGGACAGAGCAGGAGACATTGATAATAATTACTCTGATCCGTTTTGTTACTCTCCGTAGAACTCAAAGTTGTGGATATCAGAGGCAGAAAGGGCTCCATGTCCTTCTCTCCCGGATTTGGAGGAGGTCAAGAAGCTGAGGAAGGCCAGTGAATTTGTCACCTCTGGAGAGGCACAAAGCCACATCTAGCGAACACTTTCTGTGGCAGTGGGGGGAGTGGCACCACTTCGTCAGCCGGGCCCTGATGGCTGCTGATTACACGGTCGTTAAGATGCTTGAGAGGGTCACAGCTCCCCAGCACATGCTGGCTTGTATCGTTTTCACCCCCGGCCGGGCGGAGCTGCCGCGGTGACAGTGGGGCGTGTGTCCCCTGGCCGCGGGGCACCGCGGGACACAGCCCGCGCACATTTAATGGTCGTCAATCAACCACGGAGCCAGGACGGGGTCATCCCTCCACAGCACAGGCTGGGAAATGGGATCGGGACACCAGCCGGTGGATGCCATGGAGATGAGCAATCGGCGAATCCCGGAATGGTTTGGGTTGGAAGGGCCCTCAGAACCACCCAGTCCCAGCCCCGTGCCATCCTTCCACTGCACCAGGGAGCTCAAATGATGCTGAGAAAGCCTTGGTAGAACTGCACCAAACAGCCCATAATGCTCCATCTTGCCTTCTAGCCCCTTCCCTCGATGTTCCTGCTTTTCCTTCCCTCCTCATTCCCTGCTTCTCCTCTCTCTGAATGCTCTGGAAATACCTGGTTCGGTTGCTTTGTGAATTATTAGAGGCATTTACCATAGGCCCTCTCATTAATTATTCACAGCTGTTTTGTTCAGGGGCTCAGATGTAATTAATGGCTCAATTAATATTTAAATATTAACTATTTTTAAAAACCCAAGACATCTCTGTTAAGTTTGTCCATTGAGAAATAAAAGGCACGGCCGGCGAGGCTCGGCCAGGGAAGTTGCGGAGCACAACGTGGAGTGGAGTGGGAGACTCATCCTTGTGCTGGCACAGATCCATGTGGGAAGCAGTTCTGGGAGCAGGGGGCTGGGAAAGGGGAGCTGGAAGGGGACAGAGCCTACAAACCTCACCAGGGAAGGCAGGGAGAGGACAGCAGGAGGTCTGCTGCTGTTGGATCCTTGGGGAACCACCAGCGATGCCAAAAGTGGGAATTTCTCCACGGACTTGCTGATCCAGAGACTCCCGGCCTCCCCAGGATTTCAGGTTTAAAATCTGTCAAAGCTGGGAATCTTGTGGGTGTTCACATCACCTTCTCGTGCTCCACGTCCCAACTGCCAACACAAGGAGATGGAGGAAAATGGAACATGGAAAATGCACTGATCCAGGCCAAAACTTGGATGGCGTGAACTGGGAATTCATGAGATGTTATTCCACAGGTGGGGCTGCTGGACAGAACCCAGATGGGGTTTTACTTGGGCCATTTAATTTACAGGTGCATTGGTGAGAAACACGGGGCAATGCAGGAACTTAGAACTCTGATGGAAAAGGTTGAGATTGGGTTTTATTGGGAAAGATGGTGTTTGGAGAAAGGCGGTGTGGGAGCCTGGCTTGTGCCGAATGGGATATTCCAATTTTATTGCTCTGTAATGCTTGTGTTTTCACTGGATTATTTATAAAAAGAGAGAAAACTGTAAAAGCAAAGTGAGTTTAATGAATTAGAATGAAGTTGATGTGGAACCAAAATAAAACACTCAGCTGTGACTGTAATAAACCCCAACTTCACTGCCATCAACTCTGCTCACTTTCATTTGCCTGCTGGTTTCCCAGCCGAAATTCCATCGGAACGGATTTCTCCCACCAACCCCAAGTGTCAGCAAAACAACGTTTCCCCACAGAAGACTCAACCCAGGGGGAATTTTCTCCCCGCCGGGGAACAGTGCCGGAATATTTCCTTTCGCTCTGTCCCGGGCGTTTCTCATCCGCTGAACGTCTCCGTGTGCCCGGCGCTGACAGCCGGGAGCCGGGAATGCTGCTCGGAACAAAGAGCCGCGGCCAAGAGCCCTCGGCTGCTCCCTCCTCGCGGCTCTCCCGGACACGGAGCCCCCCGGGGGTGAGGTTTATGCCACCGACCGGCTGTGTGCCTCCGGTGCAGCCGGCGGTCGGGGAGGTCGGAGCCGCGTCCCGCAGTCTGACCCGCGGAGAGGTTCCCCACGTCCCGGCGGCGCGGGCGGGAAGCCGCCGGTTCCCTCTATGACGGGAACTCGCAGCGTGGGTTTCACTCGTGCTAAATAAAGCATTCCTGGAGCCAGGTACCTCCGGGTGGTTTCCGCCAGCTCCTGCTCGCATCCTGCTCGGGCTCGGGCTGATTTACGGCGGCAGCCCCGGCGCAGGGGCTGCCTGGGCCCAGCTCGCCCCGGCAGGCGCAGGGCTCGGCTCCTCGCCCCGGCATCTACGGTAGCACAGCGGCTGAATAATGCATGGCTGGGGCTTTGTGGAGGTGCCGTAACCCGATCTGCGGCGCAGGGACGCACGGACACAACCGCAGCGGGGAAGCCGCCCGATCATGCGAGCCGCGGCCACCCGATCCGCGTCCCTCGAGCACGGGCTGGTGCCCGGCCGATGGATGTCTGCGGGGAGGAAACGAGAGCCCGGCTTCTTGGGGACCGGCTGACACTCGCTGCCCCCCCGGCGGCTCTCCCGGCGCGCTGGGCGAAGGGCAGATGCTGCAGGAGCCACCCGCTGCCCTGCCCTGCCCTTCCCGGCCCCCGCGCTCTCCAGCTGGAGGGCGCTGGGCTTTCCCGCTGTCCTCAGCATCCCGCAGGGAATTAGGCACCCAAACCTCCATCAGCATGGCCAGAGGGACCACCCCACCTTCCCCTGGGGGAGCGCTGCATTACCCACGGCCTGTCTGGCGTGGCTGTGTCCTGTCCCTTGCAGGAGCTTGCCACGAACACCAGCTCCTTCCCAAGGCTCGCGGCCTTCCAGCTGCGTCCTTCTGCCTTTCCCTCACAAAAGCAGGCACAGCTCCTCTGCAGCCGGCTCCGAGCAGCGAGGAGTTCCCTGGTGCCAAGGTGCACAGCAAAAACTCTCCATATTTCCATTTCTTTGGGAATCTCACCCTCCACGCAGACACCCGGGACTTGCAGCTCCCCCTTTGCCTTTCCCCGCGCTGCAGAGGCCTCATTTCCCCTCTGGCTCTGTGCCACCTCGGCAGGGTCATAGAGTGACCCTGGGCACCGAACTGCTCTGGGCACCACGCACGGCCAGGGCTCCGTGCCAGCCTGGGGTGCTCTCGAACACAGCAGCAGTGGGATTATATCAGCACGGCAAGAAACGTGAGGGATGCATGGAATAATGATGGGATAAGCCCTGGTGTGGGATTGTCCCCGTCCCGGTGACCCTGGTGACAGGGCAGCAGTGGCCGTGCACGGCCTCCCGGATGCTGCTCACAGCTCGGGAGAGGCTCCCGGGGCCGGAGCCGCTCACCTCCAAACCCACCGGGAGCCAGGTTCGGTGAGGCTGGAATGAAAATCAGTGCGGGTGGCTGGGAGGCGAAGAGAGGGGTCATCTCCCCCGGGGGCTGGGAGGAGAGCTGGGAAGGGTTCAACGACAGCGGCCACTGCTCCTGCCGCCGGCTTCTCACACGGAATCCCGACCGAGCCTCGGATCCTTCTGCCAGCGCTTTAACCGGGAACCTCATAGCAGGGAAAGCTGGATCTGATCAATTTAACCCAGGAACACGTGCAGGGAAAGCTGGATCTGAACGATTTAACCCAGGAACTCGTTGCAGGGAAAGCTGGATCTGATCAATTTAACCCGGGAACCCGTGGAGGGAAAGCTGGATCTGATCAATTAAATCCAGGAACCCATGCAGGGAAAGCTGGATCTGATCAGTTTAACCCGGGAACTCGATGCAGGGAAAGCTGGATCTGATCGATTTAACCCGGGAACCCGTGCAGGGAAGGCGGGGGCCGGACCCGGCGCATCTGGAGGCTGCAGCCGCACGGATTTCCATCTGCCGCTGGCTCGGGGCTGCAGCGCTGCTGCCGGCGGTTTCCACCTCGGAGTAATCCCGGTGTAGAGCTATTCCTCCCCCCGCAAACCCGACAGCCGGCAGCTGGGCCGGCCCGGCCCGGGCTTGAAAAGCCGTGGCGGGGCGGGTTGGCCGCTCGCAGCGCCCACGGCCCGGGCCGGGAGCCGCCAGACGCGGCGCGGGGCTCGGGGGG
>VZTG01006668.1:129337-169501 GCA_013397845.1 Melanocharis versteri | reverse complement strand
GGGGGCCCGGCCCGGGGGGTCACCGGAGCCGGCGTCAGCTGTCAGGCACAGCCACAAAGAGCCACCCTGGCTGCTGGTGGCTGCTGGTGGCTGCTGGTGGCTGCTGGTGGCTGCTGGTGGCCGCAGGGCACACGCAGACGGCGGGGCCGGGCACAGCGAGGGGCTGAGAGCGCGGCTGCGGGGATGGGTGGGAGGCGGAAAAACCGCAGCTCCTGCCCCAGCCTGCGCCAGCAGCGAGTCCCACTGAGTCACGGGAGGAGAAACTCGGTTTGGATACACGGCGAGGCTGGGTTTTGTTTTTTTTTTTACTCCATCTGGAGGAAAAAAATATTTTTAAAAAAGTAGCACACACACACCCGATGCTTTACCCTATTTCTTCTCAAAACATTAAATTCAGCAGCTATTTGGACATCAGCTTTAACCTGTTTGCACTTGTCACTGCTCCTTTTAGGACTGTTTAAGAACAAAATCACCATTTTGAAGCCTGATAAACCCCAACTCCTCCTAAATCAATACACTCCAACATTTTCTAATAATTCCCCACTTTTTCTTCTCTTTTGGCTTTGGTTAATTGAACAGGTTTCATTCTGTTCAGGTGAGCTGGTTGGTGAAATCCAAGCTGAGTGAAAGCTTTGCACGACACAGACTTGGAGAGGGGGAAAAATAAAAAAAAGAAAAACCTGGTTTGAAACAGTATTTGTTGTGCTTTATTCCAGTAAACGCTCTGCAATATTTTGTAAATTAAGGAGTTCTGTTCAATGTTGCTGTTTAATCAAAAGGCTCAGTAAAGCTGATTATTTATTGAGTAGAAGGAGATTTCTAACGGACTTTGTTTTTCCTGCTCAGAAGGAGAAAGCCCAAATCCTCCCTGCTCTTTGTGGCTCTGGAATAAAATCTTGGACGTTGAATTGAAGGCTTCTAAGGGATGAAGGATCTCTGGTTTCCATCTCTGTTTACCACCTGGGCAGCTCATCCTCGGCAGGTGACAGCAAAAGGTGAGGTGAGATGGAGGATATACCCAGAGTGGGGTCCTGGGGACCACCCTGGTGGGGCTGGTGACAGTGTGGGGCATTTTCCAGAGGGGTCTCACATGGGGTGACACGGTGGCTTTGGTCCCCCTCCTCACACTCATGGCCACCTCTCCAGAGCCGTCACAGAGACACAAGCGACCCTGTCCCCACACTCATCTGCCTTTCCCCACCTGTTTGTACTTGGGTTTCGGTTCTTGACCACCATTTTTGCAGGGCAGCATCACCCTTGGCATTGATTTTCCCTCTTTGGTCCCATCAGGCTCCACCCAGCGCCCCCAGGGGGGCTGGGAACTCCCCCGTGGGCAAACAAGGAGTTAAAACAGGGGCCGCGTGGAGGGACGAGGGGATGGGGCGGCTTAGGGGGCGTTTGGGGAATGTCCTGGAGGAACAATTTTTGGTGGGGTCACACCCTCGCAAAGGTTGGATGGTTCAAAGGAGCCGAGGGCTGGGTGCGAGCTGTGNGCAGGAAGGATTCCCAGGACACCCGTCATTGTCCACACGCTGTTCCCAGCTGCTGCCCGGCCCATCTCCGTAACGGGAGCTGACACGGCTCCTGCGGAGAGACGTGGGAGTGAAACCCCTCCCCGCACAGCCTCTAATTGGAGTTAACTTTTGCCCTGGGAGCGACTCCATTACCAGGGAACCCCGCGGAGGGGCCGCGGTAAATTGGGGGTTGATGGGGCCAGACAAAAGTCGTTTTCCGAGGCTCCCCTCAGCTTCACACCAGACTTTCTCCTGCCCTTTCCCCTCCCACCTCCTCTCCCGATCAGCTGCTCTCTGACTGGTAAAATGTTTACACTCCGTGCAGGTCCAGAAATCAATTAGAGACACATTTAGCTGACATATGGCTTCTCCAAACCCATGGCCCTGCCGGATCCAGCCACAGGGAGTAAAGGAGCTGGGCTGGAGACCCTGCGTGCCACCCTTATGGACACCAACCCTTTTTAACGACCCTTTCAATCAGTTCTGCTCTAGGGGTGGGGGCCAAAGCCATTATTCCCTGACATTTATGGCCAGAACTCGCCGCCTGCTCTGCCCCTGGTTTTACCCGTCAGGAAACTGGTAATTCCTCTCTTCCCCAAACATCAGCTGGGTTGGGAGGTCTCAGTCTGCCGGGTCTGGAAAGGGCAGCAAACACAGGGATCAGGGATTGCTGCCAGGGAAGGGGAGGGAAGGAAGGGCTTGGGCATTGCCTGGATGGCTCCTTTTGCCATTGCTCCGCTTTTCCTTCCCTGGGACAAGACCCAGCAGCTCCCAGAGCTGGTTCCTCACCTGCCCAGGTGGCCACAGAGCCATGGGAGCAGGAAATTGCCCCACAAGAACTCCAGCTAAAGCCAACCTCTGCCCAATGAGAGGAAAAGGTCCTTTACACACCGAACTGATGCCCTGCAGAGCATCTCCCTCCTCTGTGCCCACCTGACTTTGTTCTCCATTAACAGATCAGCTGACAGCATTCCAGAAAGAATTCCTACAATGCTTCCACAGGCTCCCCACGGCAGGTGATGGAAGAGGGCGAGTGCTCAGCTGTGAGGACAGGCAGGGAAGAGCTGGGTGCATGGGGATGATGCCCAGGGAGCTGGGCAAGGTGGGGGCAGGCAGAGAAAGGGGATCTTGGGCCACCACGCTGCCAGCTGGATTTGATGTAAATCCTAAGTTTTAGATACGACGCTCTGCACCACAAACAGTGCACTTGCACCAAGACATTTCTGAGCCATCCAGGACCCAGGGGGAGAGATTTGTCCCATCCCAGGAAGTGCCCAAGGCCAGGTTGGACGGGGCTTGGAGCACCCTGGGATAGTGGAAGGCGTCCCTGCCCATGGCAGGGGATGGAATGGGATGAGCTTTGAGGTCCCTCCCGACTCAAAACATCCTATGATTTTCCCACCGGCCAAGCACAAACCCTGGGATGCAGCAGCCTGGTCCCAAACCCACGCCGATGGAATGGATTTCCCTCTGGAGGCACAGCCCGCAGCAGAACACCCGTGTTTCCTCCAGCCCCCCACGGCCAGCGCTCCCCGGGAATGCCACGGTGGGGTTTGTGGCCACCGAAGGAGTTCCGCACCGGGCTCCTGCGCGTCCCGGGCTGAGCGGAGCCGCTCTGCGTGCCCGGGAGGGGAACCGCGGCTCGGGGCTGCAGCGCTGCTGCATCGCCCCATCTAGTGGCAGTGGCTGGCCAGAGGGACCTTCTGCGGCCCATTAAGGCAGAGGGATCAATGAACGGCTGCCCCTCGCCGGGTATTTTTAGTGTGCAAATGTTGCCGGCTGTAATCCATCTCCCCCGGTCGGGGCTGAGCACGGCTCCATTTCCTCCCAGCATTACGAGGATGCCGCTGCAGCCAGACTGACGAGAGCCTGGTTGGAATTATTACACCAGGAACCACATGGATGGGGCTGCGTGGAGGGCTGGGGGCTCTGCTAGTTCCAGTAAAGGTACAACGGTTTAAGTGGAAATGACTGGTATTGATCCTGGCAGGCAGAGACCAGCAGAAGTAAAAATAAGCTGCTCTCAATTAACCTGCATTGATCTGAATTAAAAGAAAAATGGATCAGCCCTAAATAAAATACCAGCCTCTCCAGGCAGGGAGGCCGGTGCTGGGTGGCTTTGGAGCAGAAACAGGTGTTGGAGAGGGGAAAGGAAAGGCCTGGGTTTGAGGTGCAGTTCTGGTCAGAAAAGCAGCAGCACGAATGGGACGTTCCTCAGGTTTTTCCCCTCTTCCCTTGGTTCGCAGGTACAAAGGGCTCTTTGTCTGAAGCCATTCTCCATGAGACCCCCAGGAATGTGTCCCAGAGCAGCACCAAGGGCAGGAGAAGAGCCACGGGGAATGGATGGGAATTACTCAGCCTTGCTGCAAGTCCTCTGCACTGGCCAAAAGAGCAGGACGTGGACAGAACCAGGAGAAGAGCAACAGACTTTCATTTCCAGACCAATGGGAAATTTTTGAGGTGAAAATGATGGAGAAATACCAGAAAAGACAAGCCCAGGTCCTGCTCCTCCTCTCAGGGTGGTGCTGTGACTGCCAGGAGCACTCCAGCTCTCCAGGAGTGTGCTGGATCCTTCTCCTGTCCCTCTGGATCCCGGGCTCCGTGTCAAGGCTAAAAGCTCATTTGCATCAGACTAATCAGCAGAGCTGACACAGGAGCTGTGAAAGACAACATTATCTTCCCCTGTGGGATTGATAACACACTGCGCAATTCCTGGGGGGCCCCGGGCTGCCAGCAGACAGCGTCCCTGCTCCTCTGCGGGGCCATCGGGACAGGCAGGAAGGGAGCGAGGATGCAGGCGAGACTTCGGGATCAGGGGAATTCTGCACTGCACCTTCCCGCTCTGGGCCGCAGCCTGGCTGCAGCTGGAACCCTCCTGCTTTTGCCGTGAGGAATTTGGGTGGGGGAGGAACGGCAGGAGCCGATGCAGGGAGCAGATTCCGGAGGGAAATGCTGCAGAGGCCTCTCCACTCGAGGCCTTTGTGCCGGGACTCTCTCGCTCATCGCCCACACCACCTCCCGAGAGGTGCAGACAGTGCTCGGCTCTAATCCTCCGAAGGTTTTCCTCAGCTGGCACTGAGGAGCAGGATCCTTGTCCCTGTCCCTTTCCCCCTCAGCACCTTCTGCTCCACATCCCCAGGTTCTCCAGTGCTGGGAGGTCCTGCAGCAGCCTCTCCTCCTCCTGGTCTCTCCCAGATCTCTGAGCTGAGTTTAACTCCATCTCCTGCCCCATCAGCTCCCTCAGAACGACTCCTCAGCGGTCACAGGGATGTGAGCCATGAAAGGCCCTCCCCAGGCAGTTTGTCACCGACTGAACTCAGGTTCTGAGTCCCTCCCTTCCTGCTCTGCCAGAGCTGTCACTCAGCTGTCACCTCCTCATGAGCCACGAACGTAAAACAAGGAAGTTTCTTGTTTAGTGAGAAATATAAACTTAAAATTCTTGTTTCTCCTTAGCAAGAAATGTATAAATATCTAGTAAGGAACATAAACTGGAAGAAGTCAAGAGATAAAAGAAAAAATATCTTGGGAAGAGAATGCCTCACTGCCTTGGGCTTTCTTGGCCTGTATTATTCTCCTCTCTCTTCTTCCTTTGCTTTTCCTTGCTATTCCCAAAAAATCCTCACTCTTCCCTGCCATGGAATCTCCCCAGTCCCACAATGTCCCTGGCACAGTGATTATACCAAAAACGGAACCACGGCCCAGCCCCAGGCTCACCAAAGGAGCCAAACTTTAAATTCCCTTGGTAAGACACCCTGAAGAGACAATTGTCCTGTGCAGGCAATATTCCTTTGTGAATTCATGGAATCATGGAATCGTTTACACAGGAAAAGCCCTCTAAGGTCATCCAATCCAACCATTCCCCAGCACTGCCAAGGCCACCACTAAGCCATGTCCCCGAGTGCCACATCCACATGGCTGTTAAATCCCTCCAGGGATAAGGGCCCCAAACCTCCCTGGGCAGTCCCTTCCCACGCCTGACAACCTTTTCCATGGGGAAATTCCTGCTGGTGTCCACCCTGAGCCTCCCCTGGCCCAGCCTGAGGCCGTTCCCTCTCCTCCTGTCCCTGTTCCCTGGGAGCAGAGCCCGACCCCCCCGGCTGCCCCCTCCTGTCAGGGAGCTGTGCAGAGCCACAAGGTCCCCCCTGAGCCTCCTTTGCTCCAGGCTGAGCCATCAGGGAATCAATGTTCCTGGGAGCAGGGGCTGCTGTGGAGTTCCCACCCTCTGCTCCCAGGGCAAACTAAACCCCAGCACCATTCCTAGCTCCCTCTGACACAGCCAAGCAAACCAAACCCTCACCTGGGCACACACAGACCCCCCCACGCCCCCCAGCACTCTTGGAGGTGGCCAGAGGACACGAACCATCGCTGGCCCACCCAAGGTGGAGCCCCAAGGCAGTTAAGGACCTCCTGAGAGCAGCACAAAGCTGCTGCTCCACACTTTGCTCCCTTTCCGGGCAGTGCCTGCACAAAGTTCTGGGATCTCTGGGTTGCAAAGAGACACAGAGTCTCACTCACGTCCTGGCACCTCGCTCACATTGATTTCAGATCGGAGCTGGGTGCCAGGAGAGGAGCAGGAGGGAGCCCAACCTCCCGGCTTCGGCCTGAATCGCTGCCGCTTCCCCAAATCGCTGCTGCCTCCCCATCCAGTCTGCATCTATTCCAGGCACTCGTTCTGTTCCCAGATGGAGGTTAAATGCTGGGAAAAGGGTGGACGTAGGAAAAGGGCTGTTCTCTCGAGCACAGAGGATGGATGGATGGATGGAGAGCAAGGTGACAAGCAAGTCACTGCTGCTCCAGAGTTTCCTTCTGTCAGTAAAATCAGGAGAATTTCCCAGGCAAATTCACCTGCTGGGCACCCAAAGTCGTGTGTGAGTTTGCATCTTTCCCTTCTGTAGCTGAGTGTCAGGAGAAGGCAGCAGTGGAAGGGAGCAGCAATGGATGCCCATTCCCAAAACTTCCCGGGGCCAGCACTGCCCATCCAGGGCTCGGGCAGCAGCACCGCCCCTGGCCCCTCACTGCTGCCTCAGGTTGGGTTCCCGAGCTGGGCTTGGAGCCTTTTCTTTCCTTTTTGCTTTTGGACAGCACATTTATTAGGGAAGCCCTTTAATTTTTCCGTTTTGGAAGAACCCCAAATGGGCTTCCCGGCAAAACTAATGCGCAGGCACTGGGCATTAAGCACTGAGTAATCCTGGAAGTACAGACCTGATGTCTCTACAGGCAGCAATAAACTTTTCAGCACAATATTGTAACCTCAACTCTTCCTCCTTTAATGGCTTTTCTCCGTGCCATTAACATCCCTGCAGAACTTCCCAGGCGTGCCATGAGCAGGTCTTGGGAGTCAGGGCTCAGGTGCAGCCCCTTCTCCAGGCTCCTTGGGTTGGGAATGCTGCCTGCAGGGTAAACACCCATGGAAATCCTGGCCAGGCCTTCATTCCTCGTGCAGGGCCAGGCTGGATGGAGCTCCGAGGAACCTGGTCCAGTGGAAGGTGTCCCTGCCCATCAGGGGTTGGAATGGGATGAGATTTAAGGTCCCTTCCAACCCAAACCATTCCATGATTCCGTGACTCGCAGGATGCCTTGTGCCACACCGGGAGCAGAGAAAGAGGATGGCAAATCCTCCAGGGACTCGTCTGGGGCCAAGGACAGCTGTGGAAGGGTGGTGGAATTTCAGGAATGAGAGCAGATCTTGCTCAGCTGATGGCAACAGGTTGTCCAGGATGGACCTCAGCTCGTGCCAAAGCGCAGGAGCCTGGGAAGGAGCAGGGTTTGGGAATGCGGTGGTTGTCGTGTGACACCTCTCACAGCAGCACCGGCGAAGGAGGACTCATTCCAGTAAAAGGATGAAGAGAAGGTCTGGAAAACCAACTACAGAGGTGTGGGAACATTCCCAGAGAGGAGCCAGCTCAATTCCCTGTCCTGCTTTCCTGCTGCTCTGCCCTGGTGGCTCAGACAGTTACGAAGGCAAGTCTGGGGCTCTGGAGAGCTCCGAGCTGAGCCAGCTCCCTCCAGGCAATTAAAAAGCACTAAAGCTTGGCATGGAGGCCCAGCCAGCAGCAGAACCTGGTGCAAATTGATGTGGGGAGGAAGAGGAATTCCTGCCACTCAGCATCCCGAATTCCTGCCACTCAGCATCCTGAATTCCTGCCACTCATCATCCCGAGCACCCTCAGCTGAGAAGGGGCCGGCTCTGCCCCCTCGAATTGCCCCACATGAGGCTGGGGGAGATGCCCTGGGCTGGGCAGCACGGGCAGGGCCCAGGGCAGGCCCAGACCCCCATCCATCCTCAGCTGTCAGCATCTTCTCAAGAAGAAGATTTTGACTGACAATTCCCCAATATCTGGGGGAAAGTCTGGGAACCTGCATCAGCAAGTTCCAGCTCTTCTTCAGCTTCACAAAATTAAAGATGTAACACTTCACTCTGAAAGCAGACAGAGTTTTCAGTCTTAGATCAAAAAAAAAAAAAAAAAAAGAAGTTTGAAAAAGGCAAAATTTCTCCTGGAGCAGATTCCCAAGGCCAGCTGGCAACGTTCAGGGTTGTGTGAGACAGAAGATGCTTTTGGACACTTCAGAAAAAGGCCAGCGAGGCCTTGAACACTTCCAGGGATCCAGAGGCAGCCACGGCTGCTCTGGGCACCCTGTGCCAGGGCCTCCCCACCCTCATTGTAATAAACCCCTTCTTTATATCCAGTGAAAATCCCTCTCGTAATTCCAGTGCATTTCCCTTCCCTTCCCTCTCTGCCCATTGCCTCGGCCTCCCTCTGCTCTCAGCAGGGAGGGGATGGCTCCAGACCCCACTCCCGTCCTCACACCACAGCCAGGAGTCTCTGCTCCTGGGAGGATGGATCCCAACACCTGGAACCGCCCGTGGCAGGGACAGGGCTTCTCCTCACCCCGGAGCAAGTAAATAAATAAAGAAATAAGTCATCCCCAGAGCTCCCCCAAGGTGCCATTAAGGAGCCGGGAGTCGGTGATTAGTGGCAACAGGAAAGGGGGGAAAAAATCATAAACAAAGAAGTCATCGTGGTGTCCGTGGGGAGAGCGCTTCTAAAAATCCTTTAACAGGCCTCATGAAATATTCATGGCCTCGGTGGCTGGCTATACATCCTGATTAGCCCTGGCTTCGGCTCCTGCAGGCCAGGGTGCTGCTGCTCCTCACCCCGGGGTGGGGGCCGGGGCCAGGTGGGCCTGGGCGGGGTGGCCCTGCACGGTGGCTGGGCACAATGGTGGCCAGGCGGGGTTGCCAGGTGCGGTGGCCCAGCACGGTGGCCAGGCGGGGTTGCCAGGTGTGGTGGCCAGGCCCACAGAGCCCCGAGCGGCCTGGCACGGGGCCGTGGGCCGCAGACAATGTCCTGCCTGCTCCTTCTGAGGGACAACGCTGAGGGAGCACAGGAGGAGCCAGCAGGGACCGAAAAGGCCCCACAGAGCCGCAGTCAAGCGTTTCCTGACAGTCACTGGTGGCCGAGGGAAGGGGAATCTGTGGAAAACACCACCTGTTTTATCCTGCTCTGCCCAGGCCCGGCGGGTGAGGAGCTGCAGGACGGTGTCACCCTCAGCAGGAGCGGGTGACAGCTCGAGGTCAGTGTCCACCCTCAGCCCCCACGCTGCCCTGCTGGAGAACACGCAGCTCTCCCACTCCCTCAGCCCCAGGAGCAGCCCCGGGCCCTCCGTTTTCCCCCTCTCCTTTAATGATATGAATATTTTATTGCGTTCCATTGGAAGAAACATGCAAATGAACGCGTGTGGGAAGGCCCTGGAGCCTCCCAGTGTTAACCAAACAAGTAAACATGGATTGTCCTGCTCGTGGAGGATGTTAACACCACACAGGGATGTTCTACAATCCACAGCCTCGCAGGGAACGTGGGGCTGGAGCCGCTGAACTCACCGTGGCATAAAAGGTTTCAGCTTTGCTGATCTGATTTTATTTTTCCAAGCAATAGAAGGATTTCTGTCAAATGTTTCAGTAGGATCAGAGGAACCTGGGGCTGCACAGGAGGTCAGGGCTGCAGTGGGTCTGTTCCTGGGAGCTGTCCTGCGGTAAGGAAATCTTGTGAACACTTCCAGGGTGGGGGAGTGTCTTAAACCATCAAAAATGCTCTCCATGGGATTCCAGTGCTTCCCAGGGAAATCTTCCATGGCCTCATGATGATTGACACGTTGTATGTGAGGGATCCATGATGGGTTGGCAGAAAAGGAGAGAAAAACAGGAGTGTGACGTGAGAAAAAAGAGGAATACCTTCAAAGTCAGGTTGGACGGGGCTTGGAGCAGCCTGGTACCGTGGAAGGTGTCCCTGTCCATGGCAGGGCTGGGGCTGGATGAGGTTTAAGATCCCTCCCAGCCCAAACCATCCTGGGATCCTGTGAAATGTCACTAATTCTGAGTTGGACATTTCTGAGAGCAGCTGGAGGCTGGAGCGGCCTGGGAGGTGGGGTCCGTCGAGATTTCTGGGTTTGATTTCTTTGGGTGCTCAGGGTGTGAGGAAATCAGCTTCCAAGGTCCTGCTGCACCTCCCCAGGAAACACAGCGCTGTCAGATTCCTTCTGCTTTGCTGCTTTTTCCCAAATTCCTTCTGGTTTCACACATCACTCACTGAATCCTGTGCATGAAAGGTGGGAATTCTGCCTGGGAAATGCTGTGGGGGGGGTTCTGTCTGAGGAGCACCATCTGCACAGAGCAGAGGGGAGCCCCAGGTCCAGCCCCATGAACAAGCCTGTCTGTTCCCAGCTCCGAGTCCCACGACTCCCTCAATCACTTCCACAAACATCTCCCTTGGAGTCAGCAGCCTGTTTTCCTCACTGCTCAGCCCGGCCTGGGCCAGTGGGCAGGGTAATTATGTAAATTCTGCCATCAGAATGATTAGCCATTCCATCTCAGCCAAGAAAATGCTGGGAATTGGCTCATGATTTATTCTGCGCTCCCATTTCATCTCATCCTTCCACCACAGTGCCGGGGTCTCCCTGCAGCTCTCCGGCCAATTACTGAAATCAAAGGAGGCACATGGAAATGCAGGTCTAGAACGCAGCTCAGCTCCATGGACAGCTCCGATCCCCCAGAGCTGGGGAAGTGACATCTCCCACTCCGCAGGGATCCCCGCCAGGCTGGACTCTCCTCCTTCATGTCCCAGAGCCCAGCTCCTTGGGGATGGGTGGCTCTGGAGCTCAGGAGTTGCTCTGTGATGTGGAGAGTCTCTGAGCTCGGCCCAGAGGAGGAAGAGTTTGGTCTTCCCAACCTAAAACAGTGATAAAACTGCTCAGACGGGAGCTCTGCTCCCAGCTGGAGGCAGCCAGGGGCTGCTGAGCTGGGAAATGTCCACATTCCCTCCCTGCTCCCTGCTCCTGGCTGTCCTGGATGCCAGAGCATGTTCCCTTCATTTCTCTCCAGTGCTCTCCATGGGATTCCAGTGCTTCCTGGGGAAATCTTCCATGGCCTGACACACTGCTCTGCCAAGACACTCCCCTGGGAACTTTGTTTTCAGTGAAAAGCCCCATCCTTCCCTGCTGCATTCCCTTTATGCCTTGACGTGTTCTTCCCTCGCTGCACACCCGTTTGGCTGGGACACAATTCCCTGTGTTATCCATCTAGAGATGCTCCCACCTGCTGCCACCCATCCCTGCTCTGGCTTGATTTTTATCCTGATGCATTAAACCTTTAGACACTTCCCATCTGTGAGAGAGCTCCATGAAACATCCAGGTGGTTTTCCTGGAGCTGAGCAGAGCCAGGACATCTCTCTGCTGTGCCCTGAGGGGCTCTGCCGTGTCACCTCCTGTGTGTCACCTGTGTGTCACACCTCCTCTGGTGGAAGGTGTCCCTGCCCAGGCCAGAGGTTGGGATGAGATGTTCTCTAAGCTCCCTTCCAACCCAAACCGTTCCCTGGTGCTGTGATTCATCCTCACAGGGCTGCTTGGATCCACTCCGAGCCCCCTCCCTGCCAGCACAGCCGGCTTATGGGATGGGACACAGGTTATGGGATGGGACACATCCCTGCAGCAGGAGCTCAGCCGTGACCCCGGGGGTGATTTGTCTCCTGCTGACCTGTCTGGGACCCGTCTCCTCCTGCAATCTCCTAAGTGGAAGTGACTCCGGAGTGCTGCCGGGGCCACGTCCCCATTTATCTCCATGAGCGTGGTGTCAGCCCGGACAGTGATGCATGAGCCGAGTCCCCGGGCCGGGCACGGTGACAGCGCGGGTTCTGCTCTGCTGCCTCTCCCACGGGGGGCTGTCACTGCAGGGTGACACTCGCTGCCTGCTCCGGTGGCAGCCAGGATGCCGGGGAGAAAAGCCATTGTTTGCACTTTGCTGCAAGGAAATGAAGGAAAGCACAACTCGTCCGTGGACGTGCCTGAGGTGCCAATGGCTGCTCGGAACTTTCTGCTTTGCTCCTCTCCGGGTTTCCTCCAGAGTCCCCGGTGCTCCCGAATGGTCTGGGGGACAGGGAAGGGCCACCACTGTCCAGCTGCCCAGGGGACACAGAGCAGCCCCACCAAAGTCAGCTCACAGCTCACAGCTGGGGCTGGGAGACAGGTGACATCACACAGGAAATTTGGGATGGGGGGCAGACATTCCAAACACCAGACAGGGATTTTATCCATGAAACTGACAGAATTATTATCCTGTGCCACAGCTAAAAGGTCTGGATGATATTTGGTGCCTCTTTCCCTTCCTCAACCTCAGTGAATTATCCAAAAACCACTGAAAAACAGAGCCAGGTTTTCCAGAAGATCCCCAGCTTCCATGATTCCACGATGCTAAAGTCCTCTTGCAGCCTTTCAGCAGGAAGGTTTCCTCTCAATGGAGTGAGTGATGGGAATTTGGGGCTGATCTGATCAGCAACACCTTTCCCAAACTAAAATCCTACAGGATGGAGGAGAGGTGCCACTGCCCTCACTCACAGGCTCTGGTCACTTGCCACCAGCCCAAGCTGTTCCCAAAGCCACCAGCTGTCCCAATCGTTCATCCCTCCCTCCCTCCTTCTCCCGAGGCTCTCGGCATCAAGGAAGTCGGGGGAATGATGAAGATGGTGGACGAGGAGATGCTGAGGAAATTTGGCTTCCTGGATAAAAAGAAGTCCAGAGCAGGAGTCCAACTGCTGCCTTTGACGGGGAGAATGGAGCTGGATTCCCAGAGTTTTCCTGCTGAGGAGTGGGACGCGGAGCTCTCCTGATGGGGACGTTAATTCCTGCAGCAGAAGCTGGGCCAGGGCAGGTGTAGGTTGGGTATCAGGAAAAGGTTCTTCCCCAGAGGGTGCTGGGCACTGCCAGGGAATGGTCCCGGCCCCGAGGCTGCCAGAGCTCCAGGAGCGTTTGGACAGCGCTGCCAGGGATGCACAGGGTGGGATTGTTGGGGGGTCTGTGCAGGGCCAGGAGCAGGACTGGATGATCCTTGTGGGTCCCTTCCCGCTCAGGATATCCTGTGATCTTGTGATCCCAATTCCCATCCTCATTCCCGGCCGCTTCGCTGCATTCGCGGGTGGTGTCACAAGATGGAGCAATTGCCCCGTTTGTCACTCCCGCCTGCTCTCCGCCGGCCGGCCCTGGCCTGCCTTGAGGCGTTTTTGCAGCCGGGGTGAGCGGGTTTTCCCTTCCCCAGGTCCCAGGTCCCTGTCCCAGGGGATACCTGAATCCAAACCTGCTCCTCGAATTCCCCCAGCGGCACCGCAGGGAGAGCAAAAGGTGCATTGGGACCATCCTGTGCCTCCTGCAGTGCACCCCACGGCCTGTCCCATGCTCTGTCCCACCACGGGGCTCTCTGCACCCCAAAACCTCTCTGTCCACAGAGCTCGGGTCTCATCAAAGCTTCTGGGGATGAGCATTCCTTCGGCAGCGCAGCAGCGCTTCAGGTCCTCATGCCAGGATCCCACCTGGGATGCAGAACCCCGCTTGGGAGCCCCACAGGTCCCAGCCTGGGGTTTTGGGGTGTGGCTGCACTTCGGAACTCTCCGGGAGCTCGTGGACAGAGGAAGAGCTGCCCTGCAGGGTTGATGGACCCCCTGAAGGCACCGGGGCAGGGAGAACATGGGCAGAGTGAGAAAGGGGTTGGGGGAAAACAGCCAGGAGGGAAGCAGGAGGATGGATTTGCCCTTGGGAAAGGTGGAGGAGCAACGGAGGAGATGAGCAAAACGGTGGTTCCTTGGGGAATGAAATCCAACAGGGAAAATGCCCCTTTTCCAGAAGCACAGCCCAGCTGGAGAGGTGGAGCAGTGCCAGGGAGGCATCACACAATGGCCTGGCCATGGAAAAGTGGCTCTCTGTGGCTGTTCCTGGGGACTTCCTGCCCTTGTCCCAGCCAGGACCTTCCCAAAGAAACCGCTGCCATCCCAAAATGATGACTCCCTTGAACTGGAGCTGTTCCATGCCTCCAGATCCCTCCTCATTGAAAACATGTTTGGAAGAGGTTGAAACGTCCTATTTTTCCACAGCCACATTTTCCTTGGGACAGGCTTTCCTTCCTGGAGCTCCCTCTGAAGTTGATTGGCCTCTTTGGAGAGAGCAGCTCCAGAGGAGTCATTTGGCCTCTCGCTTCCCAAATACTTTCATCAGGATGGGAAAACTGAGAGAGCCTGGGGAGAAATCCTTTCCCAGCAGCTCCATTCACCAGAGGCCAGGCCAGAAACTTCCCTGATCCCCATCCAGGCCAGCAGCCCCAGCCATGGCTGCAGGGACCCCACGCCCCCCACGCCAAATATTTCGTGCGAGTTCAGGGCCACCCAGCACAAAGCAAACAGGGCGAAGCCACAGCTGTACAAACATCTGGGTCTCCAGGACCCCTGGGACCTCTCAGTGTGTGTGTGGCAACCGAGGGAGAAAAGCTCCAGCCTCATCCCCATCCCCACGGAGGGAGCAGCTCCAGATCCTCTCCCATAGAGCTGCAGCAAAGCCTTGATTTTTCAATTAGGCCTTGTGTTCATAAAATCGTGGAATGGTTTGGGTTGGAAGAGTCCTTAAAATCACCTGGTTCCAACCCCAGATGTGGGTGTAAGTCCAGGCTCGTGCCTGGATGAAGCCTCTCATCAAATCCCAGACTGGTTTGGGTGGGAAGGGACCTTCAAGCTCACCCCATTCCACCCCTGCCATGGCAGGGACACCTTCCACTGCCCCAGGCTGCTCCAAGCCCTGTCCAGCCTGGTCTTGGACACTGCCAGTGATCCAGGGGCAGCCACAGCTTCTCTGGGAACCTGTGCCAGGGCAGCAGGGCAGGGCAGTGTCTCATCCTCTCCCTCCATGGGAGGCTGTCTCTTGGGAGGGCACAAGAGATGAATTTCCCCATTTCCTCACCTGTGGCAGAGAAAACGAAGATAAACTCCCCTCACGTCAAGAGCAGCATCACAAACCCCATGAATAACTCCCCAAAAAGTCCCCTGTCCCGGCTGGTCCTTCCCAGTCCCCCCAGCTGCCCCAGCTGGCCTGGCTGCTCATTCCAGGCGTGTTTCTCATGGCCGTCAGAGGAATGCAAAGCCCTGGGGTGTTCAGGGAGACCAGCACCAGATCCCTGCCGAAAAGGGACAGCGGGCTGATGTCAGCGGAAACATATTTTTATCCCGCATTCGAATGAAAAGGAAACGACCCAGAGGAAGCGCATCAAAAAAATAAAAAGAAGCCTCCTGACAATGAAAAGTCCAGCTTTGCTTTCAAGTTTTACTTTTCCCAGGACACTGCCTCCCTCCTGCCCTCTGCCAAGAGGGACCAGAGCGAGCGAGGGAGCGAGGAGCCCCCGCACAGCCCCCAGACAGGAAGCTCGGGCTATATAAAGCCTGGGGCTGCGTTAGGAGCCAGAGGGGCAGGACCCGGGATGTGACATCCACCTGGGCCACCCGTGCCTGCAGACGGGCACCTTACTCCTTCAACTCATGGCTTCCCACTGCCAGATGGCAGGGTGAGGTGGGATATTGGGATGGAATTCCTTCCTGTGAGGGTGGGGAGGCCCTGGCACAGGGTGCCCAGAGAAGCTGTGGCTGCCTCTGGATTCCTGGAAGTGTCCAAGGCCAGGCTGGAGCAACCTGGGATAGTGGAAGATGTCCCTGCCCATGGCAGGGGGGGGAACTGGATGAGCTTTAAAGCCCCTTCCAACCCAAACCGTTCTGGGATTCTGTGGGTCCGACCATCCCTGCTGGAAGCCCATCCCTGCAGGATGCTGCCCGTGCCTGCAGGAACAGCAGTGCAGTGAGGTTTGAGAGAACAAACCCATCCAGCCCCCAGAAACTGCTTCTCGTGTCCCCCACCCAGCCTGGCAGTGCCGGGGGTCTCAGCCCGCCCGGGACACTGTCCCTGCCCACTCCAGAGCCGGGCTGTCCCCAGGGAATGCAGGCTCGGAGCCTCTGCAGTGCCCTGACAGCTGATGGATGGCAGAGGAAGGAGGTGCAGCGGCCCAGCCGTGCCCCCTCGCCCTCCCCTCCCCTGAACCCATCCGTTCCCATCCAGCAGCCCGGGGAAGAACCTTTTGTTGAAGCCTCTGCCAGAGAGGCTCATTAACGCCGTTTAATATCCCATTTCCTGGAGGGCAGGAGACTCCCGGGACAGAGAGGGAGGGGGAAGCAGACGGTGGTGGTACCTCCGCGTGGGTCGTGCCCGGCCCCTCCCGGCCCCACGGGCTGTGAGCACCCCCCAAAACTCATCACCCCGGTGGGCTGGCAGGGGTGTGCCCCACCCCTCTGCAGGCGCCCAGGCGGATCCCAAGGGCAGGGCTGAGACCCGGCAGTGCCCAGGATGTCCCACAGGGCACTCCAGAAATTTTCCAGGTGTGAATCGCCGTCCATCTCCCAGCCCTGCGTCCAGCTGGGGTCGGAGCGGGGCTGAGCCCTGAGCAGCTCGGCTGGGCATCACCTCTGGCTGCCGATGGGATCTCCAGACCCCGGGGCCGCTCCATCCCTGCGCGGGGAGCTCCCGTTTGTCCTCCGGGGCTGGAACAGCCCCAGCACACCCCGGGTCACTTGTCCAGGGGCACCGACTGCCTCTTCTTCACTTCATTTTCCTTTCAGGGCTGAGCTCCAGCCCAGAAGCTCTTCCCCAGACCTGCGCACGGGAGTTATTTTTAGGCACCGCGGGGGCCAAGAAGAGCTTGGACCCGGCTGCAGGAAAGCGGCGCTTAGGAAGGCAGGAAGGAGCAGGAGGGTGGGTACGAGGAGCCCTCCCTGCCTGCAGCCAGCGCGGCTCCTTCCTCTGTCGCGGGCAGAAAGAGCCGCCCCGGGGCAGGAGCAGCGCGGAGGGGCCCGGGCCGGCCGGGGCAGGGCAGGGCAGGGCAGGGCAGGGCAGGGGGCGAGGGGAGGAGAGGAGAGGAGCTCCCCGAGCATCCCGTGAGAGCCCAGCCCGGGGGATGTCCCCGCAGAGGCCACACCAGTCGCTGGCTTTTGCCCCCGGCCGCTGCTGGGAGCGGTGGGAGGTCGGGGCTGCAGGGGGAGGAGGGTTGGCTTGGAGAGGGGCTGGAAGGGACCTCGGAGGAGGCTGAGCTGCCCCTGCAGCTGGACAGGCAGGATGACCCCGAGTTTGCCTAAGTAGCAAGCTGGAAAGGGTGCGGACCCAGAGGATGCTCCCTGTCCCCTGCTGGAGGGGGTTTTGGGGTGCCCTAAAACTGCAGCCCCAGCAGCACCGGTGCCTCTGGGATGCCTGGCACGGGCTGCCAGCCTGGGCACAGGCCTGAGAGCTCTGCTGTGCTGTGTGCCTGACGGCTCTGGCACCTGGAGTCAGGTTTATGGAATCACAGAATCATTTCGGTTGGAAAAAACCTGTCGATTATCAAGTGCAGCCATTAACCCTCCACTGCCACTGGTTTAGGCTGCAAGACCTCCAGCTTTACCTGCAGATCAATCCTTCCCTGGGATAACTTCCCAGCCTCATGCTTTACCCAAGCAAATGCCGAGTCTTGCTGCAGGGAAATCGTTTCTAGATTTGCACCAGAGAATTCCTTTGGTCTCGTGGGTCTGGGAAAGCGCAGCTCGTGTGGGGAGAAGAGGGAAAAGGGAAAAGCAGCAGGGCCAGAAGTTTGAAGTTTGCTTCCTGCGCTGCTGCTTCTGTCCCGGCCGGCCCGCAGGTATTCCCACAGCCCCCCCAGCTTTGATGGACAACTTCCTTCACGCTGAGTGACACTTGGGGACCCACCGGGCTGTGCCAGGGGTTCCGAGGACGCGTGACCCTGCCTCCACCCCGCGACAGCGACAAGAATGAGCCCGTGCCCCCTCCTTCATCCGCCTTGGCCCCGCCGCCGAGAGGAGCCCATGAACCCTGTCCCCCGGCCGGTGGGACACGAAGGGGGACGGCGGGACCGGCCGAGGCTCCGGGGATCCCCCGGGGCTCGGGGCCACCCCCAGCACTCGCCGGCCCGCATTGAAGGGCGCTGGGGACGCCCCCGTCCCGCCGGCGCTCTCAAAGCCGCCTTGTTGCGGGGCTGTCACCCGGGGCAGAGGCGTCCTGGCCTCTGGTTTCCAGGACAACGAGAGGAGGAGGAGGAGGAGGGTGGGCTGATGGGGAGGAAGAGGAGAGGCGGCAGCAGGAAAGTCTGGATAGTGCCGGCAAAAGCGAATCCCAAAAAGTGGGCCTGGGAGGGCTCCGGGGCTTCTTCAAGGCGCTGCTGGGAGGGGAGAGGCCAAAGCTGAGCCCTGGATTGCCCCAGGCCCCCACTGGGTCACTTGAAATCAGATAAAAAGGAAAAGTTTTCTATGATGAGGGAGGTGAGGCCCTGACACAGGTTGTCCAGAGAAGCTGTGGCTGCCCCATCCCTGGAAGTGTCCAAGGCCAGGCTGGACAGAGCTTGGAGCAGCCTGGGACAGTGGAAGGTGTCCCTGCCCATGGCAGGGGGGAAAAATTAGAAGATTTTTAAACTCCCTTCCAACCCAAACCATTCTAGGGTTCCACCATAGTATGAAATGTATTTTTAGGCCGATATCTATGGTTTGTCCCTTTGCAGCTCTGCAGTTCCACCAGATTTCAGGAGAGTTCAAAGGTGTTTTCCTGCCTCCTCCAAGTCCTGGGCTATTTATAGCCGTCAGATGTTGGCAGCCCAGCTCTCACAGACAACTGTAGGGTGACGATGTGCACATGGAAATGGCTCATTCCTGGTGAGTAATTCCAGGGCCAGCCAGGATCCTGCAGAGTGACGGGGTTTGTGTACGAGAGAGCCACAAAGGGGGGCTGGGAAGAGCACTGAGACTCTCCTTTAGGCTGAGTATGAGAAAAAAGAAGACCGAATTTGCCAGGGAGATCTCTTACCTTTCGGGATTCTCCTCGGGGAAAACAACACTAATCCTGCCCCATGGGCTATTTCAAGCCAGGGTGGCCTAATTGCCAGAGCTGTCCTTGCTGCTTCCAGCTCTGGGGATGCTCTTATCCTTCCCTGGGTGCCCAGGAGAGGACAGATCTCACCGTGGCACAGCGCTGGTGCTGCTCCAAGCCCTGACTGACCCAGATGCCTCCACACCGTGTGGTGCCAAAGCCCCTCAGATGCCCATATCCCCCTCCCAAGCTCCTAAAAGGCTTCCTCTGGCTGGGACTTGGGAAAAAGTCACCCAAAAAGTCACTTCTGACATAGCCCCAGCATGAAAGCAGCAGCTCGGGGCAGCGTGGAGTCCCCATCTCTGGAGGGGTTTAGAACTGCATGGATGTGACACCTGGGGACGTGGTTAGGTGTGGCCTTGGCAGTGCTGAGGGAATGGTCTGACTTTGTGACCTGAGAGGGCTTTTCCAGCCTCAACAATTCCAGGTTTCTATGGAAAAGAACCTCCTACAGAAACCAGGACTCTTGCTTGCATTTCTGGTGCTCTGTATCTCTCCGTGGAAGGTGAATATCCCGCCTCGTGGGGGAGTGGAGAAGGGCGAGGCAGGAACTCCAACGTTCCAGTCAGCAGGGTCTTGCATCCCAATAAATCTCCGTATTTACCGAGCTGCAGGAGTGGCCAAGCACCGGTGACCTCCAGATCCCCACCAGCAGGGGCTGTGCGGGGCTGTGCAGCCGGACACACGGACAGGCTCCGGCCCATCCCGGACCTGACTGACCCTCCAGGAGTTTTCCACTCCTGCTGGAAGCTCCTGCCCACCACACATCCCTGCTGCTGAGGCACCTCTATCTCCTGCATCTCGCCGAGGGCAGGAAGAGGAGAAGGACACCACGAGCACACAGGAACTCGGAGAGAGCTGGGAAAGAGCTCTGGGGGCTGGCCAGGCTCCGGGGCAGAGCGACACAGCCCCTGCTCAGGAGCAGAGCCACAGAGACCTTCAGGGCTGTGGTGGCTGTGTTTCACATCCCACTGGAGCAAAACCACTTCACCTGCCCAGTTTTTTGCACTCACCCCCCTCTCCCTTCAGGATCAGCTGCCGGCAGATGGGAGTGTGGTGGATTATTTAGGGAGAACGCCCAATAATATCACAATTACTTACCATAAAAGCCTGGTGTTTCCAATAATAGCCTAATGTTCCAGGCACCTGTCCAACAGAGCTCTCCTACCTGCCCACTGCAGGATTCGTATCCATCACGCTTCCCAACTGGCATCTCAGGGTGCCACTGCCCCTCTGCCAGGCTCGGGGAGCCCTGGGGATGGGGGCCACACCTGTGTGCAGCAGGGACAGCGGCCGGAGGCCCTGTCACCCCCACAGTGTCACCCCTCGGGGTCTGCAGAGGGCTGTGAACAACAACTGGTGGGGAAGAGGCAGTGCCAAACCAGGAATTCATCTGCAAATCGACACTGCCATCCCCGGGAGTGTCCAAGGCCAGGCTGGAAGGGGCTTGGAGCACCCTGGGATGGTGGAAGGTGTCCCTGCCCGTGGGGGTGGAACGAGGTGGGCTTTAAGGTCACTCTCAACCGAAACCATCCCGGGATCCCAGGATCTGCCAGGCTTTGGTCACTGCTGCAGCTCCAGGCTGGCCCCAACTCTCCTGCCGATGGCAGGTGACAGCAAGGGGGCCCAGATGCCACTCTCACCTCCTGACACGGTCACCCTGATGCTGGAATGAGACGGAAAGGGACAAATGGCGCAGGAACAAAAGGGCTCAGAACTGTTTTTCTTGGTCAGATCCCTCGAGCCCCATCAGCGACATCCGCGATGGCTTTTCCAGACCAGGCTGGGCAGCCGGATTTTGCTCAAGTGTTCCCAGGGAACAACAACAACAAAAAAAACACCCATCACGAACATGTGTCTTGCTGCAAACAGTCTGGCTGATACGAACCCAGGACTGTCCAGCAGCAAAGTTCCTTGTGGGCTTGGGAAAGAGTGGAGGAGCAGCGGAGATGGTGTAACAGGATGTGGGCATCTCATCTCCCCGGAGCAGGAGACAGCCAGAAACACTGGCACCCACCCAGCACTCAGCTCCAATTTGTTTGCACACAGGCTTTGCTGGAAAATTGCATCCAGCCGGCCAGTTAATAAAAATCATCCTCACAGAGCTCACCGGCAGCATTTGCTGAATGAGAGATGGATGCTAAATTATTCACTCTGCGCCATCGGAGCCGCGGCGCTGGAAGAGGGAGGAAGATTTCGTGTTGTGCTGTCAGTTCTGGAGCACTTCATTCTCAGGGCTCTGAGGCTGCCATCTGCTACTAAATTCACCACGAGGAACGGGGGGGAAAAGCAGGCAGCGTTTTCAAGCACTGACTGCTCATCGTACAGCAGCTCTAGAACACATTTTTGAGCAGTCATGAGAAGGAGAAATCCAGGGGGAAGTGCGGAGTGGAAGGGATAATGTGTCACTTAGAGGATTCCACCTACACAGATGGAGGAGAAACATCTGAGGGCACAAAATGCCATCCTGCCTCTCCTGTCTGCCGCACCTGAGCGGTCAGGGGAGAGGGCAGACGTAGCACAACCTTCTGGATGTGTCATTGGCCTTCACAGCCAGAATTCTTCCCATTTCTCCAAGTATCCTGCTGTTTTCTTTGGCTGCTGAGCTACCTCTCAACCACCCCAAATTTTCTTCAAAAAATTCAGGAAAAAATATATATGTTTTAATTAAAATATTGGTAAGGTGCTCAGCAGGGAGGTCCTTGTTCTCTTACACACTAGAAATGCTCTGAGGGGAAATTTGGGGAAATTGCTGTTGGAGACATCCATGGTCAGGTGCTCTGCTGGGAGAGTTCTGGTGGAAGTGCGTGGTGACAAGGCTCTGGGTGCCTGCTCCGTGTTTGGAAGCTCACCCAGGCATGCTGAGCAGCTTGTTTTATCAGGAACCAGACAGAGGAGACGCAGCAGAGCCGAGCGAGGCCCCGCAGGCAGAGCTGGGCAGGGAGATAGAGCACCTTGGCTGGGCATGAAAGGCTCTGGGAGAACAAGGGAGGAGGAGACAACAAAAATCACAGAGGAAAACAAGCTCCCCGATTTGTTCCAAGACTCTCAGCGCTGAACACCAGAGATTTTGGGGGTTCAGTAAAGCTGGAGCAGAGGGCACCGTGGGATTCCTGCGCCTCCGACATGGCCCAGACAGGAGAGGGATGAGGATGCAGCCTGTGGGTTCCCACAGAGCATCTCGAGGCTGGGAAGAACCCAAACAACCACAGGAAAGCCATGAACTGAAAGCTGCTTCCCTTTCATGCCTTTTCCCCCCAGGCCGTGTGCCTTTCCCCTCAGCAGGACTCTGGGATCAGAGCCTGGCACCGCAGAGGATGAGGGAGATGGGAAATCAGGCTGAAGTTCATCAACCTGGCTTGGATTTGAAGCATCCACACGCTCAGGAAGACAATTCCTGAGGTGTGTGCAGCCTCCCCAGCCCATCCAGGCTGTGGGAAGTTGGGTTCCCATAATACACTGGATGCCCTCTGTGTGCCTCCCCAGAGCTCCCAGACTGGGGCTGAGGGCTCCGGGGAAGGCTGCGGTGGGTCCGGTGTGGCAGACAAATGTGGGCTATAAACCAACCTCCATCCAGCAGGGAAAAGCTCCACAGATCCCCTGTCCTTCACTGGATCTCTGAGAGTCTACCATTCCCCTCCGTGAGCATGCCCAGAGCTGAGGACCCACATCACAAACCTGACAAAAGCCAGGAGAGGGAAGGGCACGGGAGCCAGGAAAGGCCCTGCTGGATCAGGGCTGGCACACACTCCCTGTGTCTGTCTCCTGGGGGCCCCAAAGGCAGAGCTGGAGTTTCCTGTGTGGAACGTAGCTCAGGAGCTGGCCTTTGCAATGCATCGTGAGGTGAGGAGAAAAACTGGGAGAACCAGCTGATTTTGGGAAGAGATGCTCAGTGCAGTGCCGAAGCCACAGCCCTCACCAGGATGAGACCCAGACACGGCGTTCCACGAGCTTTATGGCTGCAGCTGTTGATTTTCTTCTCCTTGGGCACCACATTTCCCACCCGGAGCCCCTGGACACGAGGACCCACTGACGGGAGGGGCAGAACACGGTTCCCTCCCCTCAGCACCTCCTCAGGTGTCCCTTGCCCCTGGATTGACCCTTTGGACACCGTGGCTCAGGGAAAAGGCCTCTGACACAAGCTCAGATTTGCAGCTGTCTTGGGCTCTTCCACCTCTCCCACCTCGTGCTACTCTGGAGCACTGCTGACGCTGCTTCCTTCATCTCCCAGCCACTTTCCTGGTGGAGAAGGGATGCTCCTGCACAGCCAGAGGTTCACTTTCCACCTCTCTTCCTCCCTTTCCGAAGGTGGCCCTTCTGTCCTTGAGGAGCTGAGGGACATTCCAAAGGGAGGTGAAACCCCACAAAATTCCAGCTGGTGGAGCCCATGGAGCCGCTCCCAGGTGAGGCTCTCCTGCTCTCATCCCTGGGACAAACAAGGGCATTCTCCCTGTTGGTTATTCCCCAGCACATCCCACTCATCCAGGCCGCTTCTCTCCCTCGGGAACACGGTGGGATTTCATCCCCGGCCTTGGGGGTGTTGATTTTTAATGCCTGCGTATTTATTTTTGCCATTGCCCAGACCATTCCAGCCCCCGCTTTATCTGCGGCGCTCTTTGACCCCCGCGTGTCAGGAGTTCAATCTGGGACGTTCCACTCTTTGCCCCCACTTAATTCTTTTCGAGCTGCTCGGCCTTTGAAACCTGGTGCCATATGCCAGCCCCAAAGAGTCCTGATCAATACCGGGGGACCACGTCCCTGTGACCCTGCAACCTGCCCCAAAAAGGGCAGAGGGCAGAGCCCAGCGTTGGCCATGTTTTCATTACGGGTTTGTTGGAGGGGGAGGGAGAGCTTTTCTTTCTTGCTTTCTTTCTGTCTTTCTTTTCATGGTCGTGGCCCAGCTGGGACACTCCTGGCTGCCCGTCCCCTCCTCTGCCTCATTTAATGACAGCAAGTGCCAGAACTGCCGAAAATCAGGATAACTGGTGAGGTAAATTAGAAAAATCAGGAGCACATCTTGCTGTTTGAAAGGAATTGCTGCTGCCTGTCTCTTTCAGACAGCTGGGGTGTTTGGGGGTCTAAAGTCTCACTGCAATGGAGGCACCCACCAAAAACCCCAGAAGAGCCCTGGCAGGAGTGCTCAGGACACCTGGTTTCTCTCCCCAAAGCTCAACCCCTTGCGTGGCCAAGTTTTGTTCCAAGGAAGGGGTCCCCAGGGAGGTGTGGCCCTGTCCTGCCCCAGGTGACAGGGAGTGGTGGGGATCCTTCAGCCTGGTGCTAGGGCTGTGTGAGCTGGGACGTCCCCAGGCCCCTCACATTGAAGGCCCAGACCTTCCCCGTGCCATTTATGTTCTCCTTTTCTCTGTTCAAAGGTACAGCACCTGCTTTCCATCCTGGCTGCTTTCATCTCCAGAACAAGGAGAGCGGATGAACAGGGAAAAGCAGGTGGTGTCTCCTCGGGGCAGAAGGGCTTTGATGGGGCTGCTCCCAAAGGGAGATTTAACCCAGCTCAGCTTTGCCAGGGAGGAGAGCCAGCAGTGAGGTCCAAGCCAAACCATTCCCCTGGGAATGGGCAGGGGCCGGGTGTCCGCAGGATCTCCTCCCTTTGCTGCTGTGGCTCCCGTCCCCACGGTCCTGGCAGAGCAATGGCAGGGCCCAGGTGGCAGAGCCAGGCTGATGGTGCCAGTGTCCCAGTCTGCAACTCGCCAGGACACCTCTTCCCTCGGGAGGACACGGTGTCCGTGGGCAGAGACCCTTCCCCTCGGGAAGACGCTGTTTCCTGTGGGCAGAGACCTTGCCTCGTGCCAATATCCGCAGCCAGGAAAAATCTGCTCCCCAGCACAAGGCGCAGCCCTCCAGAGGGTGCAGGACAGAGCCTGGCCGTGCCACAGCCACCCCTGTTCCTGCCTGGGCCCCTGGGCTCCGAGCTCACCAGCCAAACCCCACCCAACCTCCTGACAAAGGGAATGGTCCCGGCCCCGAGGCTGCCAGAGCTCCAGGAGGTTTGGACAACGCTCCCAGGCGCAGGGTGGGATTGTCCCGGTGTCTGTGCTCAATCAATGATCCTTGGGGGTCCTGCATACTCAGGATATCCCACAGTTCCACGATTCAGGATGTCCCCTTGCCCAGGTCTGCAGGGGGAAGGTGTGACCCGGCCCAGCAGTGGGAAGGCCCGTGGGTGACCCGGGATTTGCTGCAGCTTTGGCTGCTGCTGATGGTTTGACCCCAGGGTTGTGCCGGCAGGGCTGTGCACACCAGTCCTCCCACAAGCTCCTTTCTCCTCACCTTGGCTTCCATCTCTCCCCAGGGGCAGGGACTGCCCAGATCAGGCTCTGCAGGAGCTCAGTCCCATCAGGAATAAAAGCACTTCTGAACCAACCCTTGCAGTTTGGGGTCAGTGGCTTCTACAGGACCCTCTAAGAGGAATTTTGGGGCATTTTTGAGCGAAGATGTGCTGATGACTCGCCCCTAATCCTGATGACCCAAAACCTGCGGGGTCAGAGCAGCACACCCTGGCGTGTCTGGGGCTGGAGAACCAGGAAACCCCTCTTACACTGGTCCGTGACCCAGGTGCTGCCCAAGGACAGGGATGATGGGGCACCTCATCCTCTACATTCCTGGTGGTGGTGGCAAGGGCGGGCGATCCCCAGACGGAGGGCACTGCCATGCACCATCCAATTAACCCTTCTGGCAGCTTCCATTAAAAATAAAGGGGCCTCCAGGTCCCTGCTGGAGTGGCCTATTTTACGTGAGCATCTCCTTGGTTTTGCCTCGGCGGATGGAGTTCGAGAGGCAGTTATTTCAGGAAAAGGACGCTATAGATAACTGATCTGCCAGCCAGGTGTCATGTTCCTTCATTTATTTTCAATTACTTTGTCTCTGGGGCTCCGCTGAGAATTGCCTGGTGTCAATTCATTTGGTCACCTCCGCGCCCGCCGCGCCTCTCCGGAGGCGTTCTCCGGTGTGGCGTGACCCGTCCCCAGGGGAGGCTGTTACAAAACAGCTCCGCTTCTCTTACAGCTCCAGCTCAGCCTCCGGGCCACCCCCAGCTCTGTGACCCTGCTCGGGGTCACCCGGGGGCAGCGGTGCGAGCAGGCAGAGCAGAGAGGGGTTTGGGTGGGACGTTCCTGCTGCTCCTCGGGGCACTGCTGACGGTGACGGTGACAGTGCCCAGCCCCTCACCTGCAGAGATCTCCTGCACAGCCCCTTCCCGAGTGCATGTGGCTGTCCTCACGTGCAGGTGACACGGACCTGAACCTCCTCATCCCTTGGCTCATTGCTCTGAAGTCCATTTGCCCCCTCAGCTGCTGAAGGTTGGGCCAGTCACGGAATCATGGAATGGGGTGGGATGGAAGGGAGCTTGAGGATCATCTCGTTCCACCCCCTGCCGTGGGCAGGGACAACTTCCACTATCCCAGGTTGCTCCAGCCTGGAGCACACCCAGGGATCCAGGGGCAGCCACAGCTGCTCTGGGCACCCCGTGCCAGGGCCTGCCCACCCTCACAGGGAAGAATTCCTTCCCAATATCCCATCTATCCCTGCCCTCTGGCAGCTTAAAGCCATTTCCCTTGTCCTGTTATTCCACATCCTTGTAAAGAATCCCTCTCTCCCCTCAGGGTTCACTGCCTTTGAGGTGAAGTGTCTTCACTCTTGCTGTCACTGTGGGCCCTTTTACCTGCCTGAGCTGCTCTCCAAGTGTGATCCGAGCCATTCCCGGTGTGTCCCCGCTCCTGCTGGCACCGCTGAGCTGGCAGGGCTGGTGGCAGGGGCTCGCTGTCAGCAGCAGGGCCAGCTCAGCGCTGGCGGTGACAACAGTGGGCACCAAGAAGGGCATGATGTCATTTTCAGATCCGCTGGGAAGTTTTCAGCAGCCACGTCTGGAAAAAAACACCATTTCCCCGTGAAAAAAGGGCACATTTGCTCTGGTTTCAATGAGAAAGAAATAAATAGAAAGCCTGGGAGTGACTGTCCTTAATTGATTAGTCATTTCTGCAGATGATAATTGCACATCAAAAGACTGAGATCCTACTGTTCTATGCAAATGTCCTCACAGAGAGCAGCAAGGCACAGGGGAAGTGGATACAGGAAACAAATCCTTTACAAGCTCCCCAGGAGGATTTGGAGTTCCACATCAGGAAAACAGTTTTGTTCTAGATGTGCCTTGAAGAAATCTCCTCAACCTCAGGCGCATCCCAGGAGCGGAACATGGAGAGGAAGGAGGCCAGGGAACACCCCGGTGAGGGGGTCTCCAGCCAGGGGAAAACATTCCCGCTCCAGACACCAGCGGAGAGCTTTGGGATGTCCTGCAGCTGCTGATCCGGGGGCTGGGACTGGGCTGGACCCCGGGATGACCCTCAGCCCCACGGTTTGGAGCATCAGCAGCTGCCAAGGCCAAAGTGAAGTGGCCGAAGGAAGGAGCCTGACAGTGACCGGGCTGAAATGAGAAGACGGAGCTCCCATCCCTGCCGGTGTTGGGCAGCATCCCCAGTTTAGGATCCCTGGCCATTCGGTGCACACCTGGTGTGTGCCAGGGCCGCCCAGGCTGTCCCTGAGCCCCGGGTGCCACCCCAGCCCCGCGCCGGGCCCGCGGGAGGATCCCGCGCTCGCCGCACGGCTCCAGCGAGCTGCCAGCCCGGCTGTCTGGCAAAGGAGGCTTGTGAGCATGACTCAGTCAGCCTCCAAAAGCAGCAGCGAAAAACAAGAATCTGCTGTGAGCTGCATCTTGATTTTTAAGCCAATCTCGTGATGTTTTGCAGGGCCGGAGTGTGGCTCTGTGATACCCAGGCAGTGCTGAATCCCACAGGCATTTGGGGTTTTTGGGGGTGCAAATCGTCCTTTTTGTATACACTAGAGTCCTGGAGACCCTCTTTCCTGCAGGGAGCAAGTCCCCCACATCCCTGGGACTGCAATCAGAGCACAGGTCACCCTCTGGGGGGGTTCTTTCTTGTCTGGGATATTCCAAAGGCTCCTTGCCACCCTCAGAGCTGCCCCCTCAACCCTGTGATTCCTCCAGGGATTCCTAAACCTCACTGAGCAGCTCTGGGCGATGGGCGACACAAGAATGGCCTCTTGTCTCTGCCCAGAGCAGCCTTGGCTTTCTGAGGCCAGAGGTGTGAGAGCAGGGAGGTGCCCTCACCCCACACCGAGCGCGACCATGGCCAGGCAAGGAAGGGTTTCTGGCGGTGGAGAAGCCGTCCTGCAAATCCCTCCAGCCTGAACTCCTGCCCCGTGGTCCCTGCAGCCGAGGGTGACAGCAGGGAGCTGGATTTGACCCTCAGCCTGGTCCCAGCCAGCTCTGCACACCCAGGATCCTACGGGCACCACCTTCAGCAGAGTCGAACCCACCCGGGTTTAATTAATCCTCCATCTCCTCATCAGCGCCCACTGAGGAAGCAGCACTGAGGATCCCCGGGGAGGCTGAATTCCCTGCTGACCCGGGGAACATCCACGAGCCAGGCTCGGATCTGCTCCCCTCGGTGTCTGCGCTGGGGGACGGCGGGAGCTCCTTCCCTCTTTGTAGTCAGCGCAGAGAAATCGGCACTTTCAGGGCATGAGTCATCTGACCTATTTAGCCATCTTAGGAAGAGATGAATGACTCCTTCTGAGGGCTCCTCTCTCTCTCTCTGCTGTCTAGACAGCCACGCTCTGGCTGCAAACACCTTCCCTGGCTCTGCGGAGCCCGCCAGGCACCTTCCCGGGGCGTGAGGGATGCGCAGGGCCGGATCACACCTGGGCGTGCTCAGGGGGATCTGAGCTCGGCCCGGCTTCGCTTGCTCTGAACAAGGGAAGATTTCAGCACCAAGGAGGTGGGAACGCACTTCTGGAAAACGCTGTCCGTGTCTAAGGAGGGTTTCATGGAGCTGAGCTCACTTGGGCTGTGCTGGTCCTGGGACGGGGCAGAACCGGACGTTTCAGCTCTGAGCAACCTCTGTCAGCCAGGAACAGCTGGGGTTTATTCCAGGCTAAACCCTCTGTGTGCCCCAGCTCACCTGGGGCAGGTGCCGTGGGATGCTCGAGCCTGGGGAGTCTCTCCTCATCCTTACATGGATGCAAAACAGAAAATGGCTGTGCAGCTCAATGAATCACCCTAATCTTAGGGAAAAAAACCCAATTTTTGCATGTTTTTTGTCATTCCTGGGACCGTCATGACTTTCTTCACACAGAAGGAAAATGTTCAAGTGAGCAATTAACATCTTTTTCAGATTATCATGGTCTGTGGGTCACCTACCTCTGTCTCACGTTGCAGTTCAGCTCCTGAGCCTTCCTCCACAGGGCCACAGGAGAGAGACCCAGAGATGCCAGCTGATTTGGTGGCATGAGGAGAGGGAAGGCTTGGGAAGGTGGCACTAGAGGCACCAACAGGGCTCCAACACAGTTAACAGAAAGCTGCACATCTGGGAATGAAAGTGCTTGGCTCTGTCCAAAAGAGAGGGACTTAGGCACTGAAAGGAGCCAAGGGGTGACAAATGGCCCAGAGCCATCTTTTGTTTGAAAAGCAGGGGAAGAGTGAGTCACAGCAGGGATTGGGCTCACATCTGTGCTCCAGAGCCCTCGGGCAGATCCTGGATGCTGGGGATGAGGCGTTGGAACCGATTTTGGAAAGCAGGCTCCGATACCAGCGATGCCGCAGACGGGGAAAAACAGGGAACCAGCCTGGGAGAAGGGTTTATGGTGAGAGACGTGGAGAGTGCGGGGTTTTAGTGCAGCACAGGGGTCGGGAAGGCTCTGCAGCACGAGCCTGGCCTAGGGAAACCCTCCTCGGAAAGGAAGGGCTCTGGCAGAGAGAGGAGACAGGCTCAGCCCGAGACAAGGGGTAGACACTGACGGCAACAAATTAAAGAGGAATAAGGGGGTGCCACTGCCCACGGGAGTGATCAGCCACCAAATCCCAGTGCAGGGACCTCGTGCTCTGGAGGTGCTGGAGTAGAGCTGCGCCAGCCGTGTGAGAGGAGAGCTCTCGGCGAGCAGAGCCCCTCAGGATGAGGATGTCTGGGCTCTGACCGGGCAGGGCTTTGGGATCCACAGCTCTGGGATGTGCACAGAGAGCAGAGGCACCGGCCTGGCCCAGGAACCGCTGGGGTGTGGCCCAAATTCCTCCTTGTTTGGCTAAACCCACCTCCGAGGTGCCTGCAGCAGCCCGTGGGGAAGGAGCCAGGTCCCAGCTGCAGCTGCTCCTGCAGAAGACACCCAGGGCCCTGTGGCATCACCCCCTCTCTTCCCGCAGTGGGAGAGGCTTTGGGAGCACGCTGGAATCTCTGCGGGGTGACCGAAAGCCCCCAGACACTCAGGAATTTCTTACCCAAGTCCCCCCCTCTTTGCTCCTGCCCTTTGCCACTGGAGCCAGCCCTTCCTCAGGGGTCTGGGACAGCCGAAGCAGGGAAGCCCACGCTGGATTTTGGAGGTCTGAGCATCAGAAGGCTCCTGGGGAGACCTCATTGAGGCCAGGATGATCCCCCCCGTTCTCAGTCCCTGCCCAGCCATCCGGCACCCCAGGCAAAGCCTGAGCCACGCCCCAGCCACCACGGAGACAAGAACGAGACCGCGTTCAAAATTAATATAGATTTTTATTTAATAGTTGCTCTAAGTGGGCTTGTGAAGCCACCCATAGAATCACTTCTTTCACCTCAGCAGTGGTTCTGTAACAGTTATCAGCTTTGCAAGAGAAGAAAACCAAACAGAAGAGGGTGCAGTAAAATAAATAGGGGGTTTTTTTCTTATCTTTAAAATAAACTTTTCAAATAAATACTTTGGTTTTTTATTTTTTTCCCTTAAAAGGTACAAGAGTATTGTCAAAAAAACCAGCCATCAGGTTATAAACATATATTATACCTTATAGAAAGGAAGTGGAACGGAGAGAGCCGGGGAGGGGTCTTTACAGGCTGTACAGAAGGGCTTTGTACCCAGAAACTCGGGATGGGAGCCTTGGGGTCCTGGGCCTGTCCTGGGGAGCCCAGGGGGATCTTCCAAGGAGAGCTTTGTGCTGAGGACACCGGGCAGGAGGAGGATGCGGAGCTGCTGCCGGGAGAGCATCCCGACGGAAAGGGGAAAGGGGCAGGGCTGGGAATTGGGGTGGCCTTGGCACAGGGGTGCGGGCCCTCCTCTCCCAGGCCCAGCTCTCGGGGTGGGGTTGGTCCTGCTCGTGACGAAGCGCTGCGGGTGCAGCAGGAGAGGGGCTCAACACCCCCTCCCTCACACGTTCCCGCTGCCCCCGAGGGCTGTGACCCCTCCACACCCATCCAAAACCTCTCCTGCCTGCAGTGCCCCCCAAGGAATCCCGGGATTGTGTCCCCAGGGGACACTTCTGCGAGGGGATGCTTCACCCCGAGCAGGAGGACTGATCCCAGCTCCCGGCGTGGCTCCAGGAGGCTCTGCAAGAGATCCTGGTGCTCACGGAGAAATACCCAAAGCAAACTGAGCCCCAGGAGGTCCCAGCTCAGCTTTGGGCCCCCTGGATCAGCGAGCATCCCATGGGCTCCGCGGGCTCCTTGCAGGAGCCAAGCCTGAACTGGGCCCTGTTAAAGACCAAGAGGGAGCTTTGGGGTGGGGGTCAGCCATTATCACATTCCTGCCACAAACATTCCAGCTGCCAGTGTCTGAACACCTCCAGCTTTCCCCAGCCTCGGAACAGCCCAGGGAAGGCGACAGCAGCGCTGCTGGGAGCAGCAGTTTAGGGCACAGCGGGCTCCTCCCTGTGCCAGTCCCACAGCAGCTCCCCTCAACCCCGGCTCATCCCTCCCTGCCACACTCCAGAGCCGCTCCTAATCTCTGATTCCAGGCTTTGGTCAGTGGCATCTGCCCTCCCTCCATTGGGGTTCACCCCTGGAGATGGGCAGGAGTGGACCCGGTGAGATTTTATGGGAATCTGTGAGTCACAAGGAGATTCCCGTGCTCTTGGAGGCACTGGTGTTTCTCAAGGATGAGTGGACAGCAGGTGGGATGCGAGGGACACTCCAGCTTGTCCCCCTGACCCCTCCCCACCAGAGCTGGGACTGATCTGCCAGTGGGGAAAAAGGGGAGTGGGACTAAGGGAAGCCTGGGAGGAAGCAAAAAACATCAGAGGCTCTTGCGTGGATGGAGCTTTGGACTCCTGGGTGGGAAAAGATGGCTCTGGACAGGGAGCAGAGCAGAGGGAGCTCAGATCCTGCTCTCAGCTCCTGCCTCCTGCTCCTTTGGCACCTGGATCTCTTTCCCTGCCTCAATCTGCCCCCAGCCCTGTGTGTTCCCTGGCAAAGGAGAGACAACAACCCAGGAACGCTCCCTCACAGCGCGGATCTATCCCTGGGGGAGAGCAGAGGGCTCCATGTGACGCTCCCGAAAGAAAACCAAAAAAGACACGTCAGGACAGACAGAAAGCCCAACTGCTGGGACAGGCAGCTGCAAACAAACAGCCCGAGCAGATGGGATCTGACTCACGGAGGGTGGGGCAGGAAAGGGGCTCCCAACCCCGGCCAGAACCGGGGCCCTCTCCCAGGCAAACCGAAGCGCCTGGCAGGGAAGTGTTTTTAGAGCAGGATGGAGCTGGTCGGAGGACGCTGGGAAAAGCTCAGGGAAAGAATCTGGGGCTGCCCACAGCCCTCCCCACCACGGGCGAGCTCGGTGAACCAGAGCTTCGGGTGCTTCTCCTTTTGGTGCTTCCCAGCCTCTCCTGCCTGCTGAGAGCGAGGAAGGGAGATGTGCTGAGGACCCCCGGCTGGAGCGGGAAGCAGGAATTCCAGGTGAAGCCACCTGCCCCCACGAGCAGGGCAGAGGCCAACAGGCTGAACTCCTCCAGCCCTGCAGGTCCTGGACGTGGCTTTCATGTCTGCCCTCAGGGAGAACAAAGCTCTGCTCTGGTCCAGCAGCCCTCAGTGCTGGCCGGGGCTCTCCTTCTCTCCACCCTCTAGAGCCATTGGATCATTCCTGCTGGAAAAGCCCTCTAAGACCACTGAGCCCAGACACTGACCCAGCACTGCCGGGCCACCACTCAACTCTGTCCCCAGGTGCCACACCTCCACAGCTCTTACACCCCTCCCCTTCTACCTGTCCAGTATTTCATGAAACGTGTCTGCCAGGTGTGTCATTTCACGGAGAGGCGACATCACAGAGCCCTGGCCGTGCTCCTCAGCCCTCCCCAGGCTGTGGCACCGTTCCCTGGGAGGGAGGGAGCTTCTGCACTGACCCAGAAAAAGCCCGTTAGGTGGAAGCTCCTGGCAGGCCTGGCCTCCCCCTGCTCCTGGAGGTAACTGTGCTGCACCAGCCGTGCCAAGCGGAGCCGGCTCTGGGCAGCTGATCCACGGGCAGCCTGCTCCTCATCCCCCAGCTCCAGCACCTGGGGGAGGTCGCCCCGCGCTCGCATGACTTGGGAGGCCGTGAAAATGATGAAGCTTCACATGTTGAGTCATTCCACCATCAGGAGAGGAAGCAATGAATTGCAAAGATACAGAGGTGGTAACTAAATTTACAAGTGGGATCCGTTTAAAAAGGAGGAGGAAAAAAAAATCAAAGTAGAGCAAGTTGGAAAATTCTGTTCATTAGTTTTCTTTAAAAAGTTTCAATGAACTGTTTCACATTCTCATTCAAGGGAGACAGTTCCTCCAACCCACAGGGAAAAAGGGACCTTTTCTCCCTAAAAATGCTCTCTGGTTTTTATGAAGAAGGAGTTTAATCAGCACCAATAGAAGAGTGAACTGAGCCTTCCAGAGGAAGGAGACTCCTGGAGGAAGCGTCTCCCCACAACATCACTTGGAAGTAGGGAGCCAAGCAATTATTGGCATAAAGATAAATATATTTGCAATGTATTTTATGTCTGCTGCCACAGGACTGATCTCAGGGGGGTTCACACCCCTACAGGGCATCCTCTGAGAAGGTCATGGCCTTAAAATCCAAATGATTCCAGAGCCCAGGCTGGCCTCAGGGATGTACCATGCACAGATGGGGCTCTGTCCCTTCCTAACGCCAGGAGATCCCTCTGCATCCCAGACCATCGTCCTGAGATACCCACAGATCTTCCCACACCCCCCTCAGGCTCTGGGTGAAATCAGGGAGAGGATTTCACTCACGTCCATAACATCCTCCAGCACAAACCTCCCACCAGGGATGGGATTCATCCCCCCTCCCCCAGGGAACCTCGAGTTCAGTGTTTGGGTGCCATTTGAGTCAGGGGAGCCAGGCACAGCCAGCACAGGATTTAATGAATAATGCTTCCAAGCGGGATGAATCACTCCCTGGAACCACTTTTCCCCGCAACAGAGGGAGCTTGGATCCACCACGATTTTTAGAAAGCCAATGGATGGAGAGAGGAGTCCCACAGTGAGATCCCACTTCTGCCTCACCTCTCAGCCAGCGCTGAATCCCACCCTCCCTGCAGAGCAGACCCCCCAGACAATCCACACACCTCCCGTTCCCCCCCTCCCAACGACCTGGGAACAAAGGCTCTGGGATTACCAATAAACTGACTGGGAAATCATCTTTTCCAGCATGTGCGAGTGCACCGGGAAGCCAAACCTTGTACCTGGCACCGTTCACAGCAGTATCATGAATATTATTAGTAATAGACCTACCCATCCTAACGTTATATTTATATCTACAAAAATAGATCCACAGAACTCTACGGAAAGAGGCGGCTGGGAGGAGGCGACGGACGGGCCCTGGGAGCTGGGTCTTGGAGAAGCCGAGGGATGTGTCGCACACATTCCTCCAGGGGAGCCATTCCCTCCCCTCGGTGCTCGCACACCTGGGAGGGGGACAGGCGGGCAGAGCCGAGCTCCAGGGCCCCATCCCGGCTCCAAACTCCCCCAAACGGTGCCAGCGGGGTCACAACCAGGAGCTGGCACCGCACAGAGGTGGGGCTGAGCCCAGGACCACCAGGAGTGCCCCAGCCACAGCAAGAAGCTGGGGTTATCATCATCCCGGCGAGGAAGCACGGAGCCCTGCCCCGGATTGCGGTGTCCGTCTGCCCTGCAGATGGCCCAGCCCAGGGCTCGCTCCAGCCCCATTCCCGGCTGTCCGTGGGTGGCAGAACCCCCTCAGCGAGGCGAGGACTCGGAGGGAGCTCGGCAGGGAGGGAAGGTCGGGGTCCCCAGCTCCGACACCCGCTCCTGCTCTCCGTGTCCTCCAGCCCAACGCAGGGTGACAGAAGCCCCCGTTGGGGAGTCCCCGCAGCGGTGGCTGCTCACGGTTGGCTTTGCCGTATTTTTTTAAAGTGAATTCAGTGCTGGTGGAAGGTACCAGGTTGGGGTTCGAGCACGGAGCCGGTGCCTGTGGCATCTGCTGGGTGGTGGGATGGAGCCAGGCGGCAGCTCCCACCTCAGGCAGCCCTCCAAGGCCTGGAGAAATGAATGGCAATTTCCAAGCAGCTCCTTGTTCTCAGCCAAATCCCAGAGGGGACCTTTCCCTTGCTGCAGTCGGGCAGGAGCGAGTGGGCTGGGCTGCCTCCGATAGCTCCTTCCCCTGCCAGAAGGTTTCTAAAGCTTCCCACACCTTCTCTTCCTCTTTGAGACAGAAAAACACGGTGCCACCTCATTTTGGAGCTCGCTCGCTTCTCCCAGAGGCTTCCAAGCCTGGAGGGAAGCCACTGCCACCGGTGAGACCCCCTCAGCACCCCAGCCCCTTGGGGAAAGGGACCTGTGGCCACCTGAGGGGAGAAAGGCCACCCACAGAAAGTGCTGGAGAGGGAGGAAGAGCGGGAGGAGGAGGTCTGGCTCCCGAGGGGCTCTGGCACAGGGATGCACTGACCTGTCTCCTCCCCCATGGATAAGGACCGCGGGGCAGCCCCTAAAACTGCGGAGAGCAGAGTCCTGAGGGGCCTCGCGTCACCCTTGCCATGGGGGCAGAGCCCCAAGGACCCTCCGGGTCCCCTGTCCCTGCGGGGCACGGCCAGGCAGGGCACCCTCAATTTGCTCTGCCTCTGCCGTCCCTCTCCCGCCTGTGCAAAACCACCGGAACCCCCAGCTCGGGCCAGCTCCCCCGGCCGCCCAGCCAGGGTGTCCCAAAGCCGGGGGGACCCCCGGTCACCCGTCTCGATCCCGGAAAGCGATGGTGGGGAGGGGGGAGCACTGCAGAGCGGAGGGAGCCGAGGGAGGAGGGGGATGGCGGAGAGAAGAAGAGGAGGAGGAGGGGGAGGAAGAGGAGCAAAGCCCGCTTCTCCTCCTCGGGAGGGTCATACCGGCTTGTCCAGCGTTTTGGGGAAGGGCGTGCCGCTGGAGGAGGAGATCTTTCTGCAGACCGTGTTGGTGTGGCTCTGGCAGCGGCAGCCGGGGCGTTTCAGGCCGTCATAGCCCCGCTGGCAAAGTTTGAGGCACCCCAGGGTGGGAAAGTAGCAGCAGAGGCAGGGCATGAGGAGGGACAGGACGCTCATGGCAGCCCAGCGGGCGCAGCAGGAGCCCGGCCCGCAGGAGCAGGGGTCGTCGGCGCAGGTGTCCTCGTCGTCGGTGGAGCAGTGGTAGAAGAGCCCTTTGACGCAGCAGAGGCAGGTCCCGTAGTCGAGGAGGCTCTCGGCGGAGCAGAGGCAGCGCTGGTTGCAGAGCCAGCAGGAGGGCAGGCTGCGGGCGGCCGTGCAGCGCGGGCAGCGGCAGCGCCCGCACGCCTCGCACAGCAGCAGGTGCCCGTGCGCCGCGGGCGGCTCCGCGCCCTTCCGCGGAGACTCCTCCGCCTTCAGCTCGCCGCCGCGGGGCTGCGTCCGCACCAGCGAGTGCCCGGAGTGCGACGGCGTCAGGCTGCTCAGCAGGCGCTGCTCGGAGGCCGTGGTGCTCTGCGACACCGAGCTGGCCGTGCTCGAGTGGCTCAGGTGCGGCTGCAGAGGCGGCATCTGCTGCTGCTGGCTGTGGCTGCGGTGCAGGTCCTGGAAGGTGGAAGACGCCAGGCGGTCCTGGGGCCACTCCTGCTTGTGCGGGGGCTGGGACAGCGAGGGGTTGGAGCGGGCTTGCTGGAAGCACGCCGCCGGTCTCTCCACGTAGTTGTTGCTGGCACGGATGGAGCGGATTTGGTCGATGGACAGGACCTGCTGGAAGTCCTCGGCGGGTGGGTCCATGGTCTCGTCACAGCTGAGTTCAGCCACGCTGGAGGAGAGCTGCATTTCCAGGAGCCAGGGGACCCTGCGGCATCAGGGCACATCTAAAAATCCTAAAGGATGGGGCAGGAAGAGAGAAAATATCCCTGTTACGTGATCCATCCATCCAAATCGTTGCATCACGGGCTGGTTTGGGACGGAAGGGACCTTAAGGCTCGTCTCATTCCAGCCCCCTGCCGTGGGCAGGGACACCCTCCACTAGATCAAAGCAGGACTCAAAGGCTGGCTGGAGAACTCCAAATGAAAGGAATTCCAGCAATCAGACCCGGAGTATTTCTGTGCCTGGGAATACTTAGGCTGGACACATCCCAAGGGAAGGGCTGTCGGATCTGCCCCTCGACCCCGGCGGGCACAGCCTCCCCCGGTGCTTCTGAGCCTCTCGTGTCCTTCCAGAGGATTTCCCACCCCTCACCAGCACCTCCTTCTCCTTCCCCAGGGACACTCCAGAGGAGTGGAAATGGGAAGCAGTGATTGATCCAGAGGCACGACGGAGCTGGGAACGGCGTCTCCCTCAGAGCAGGGGCTCTCTCTGCTTCGGGGGGTCCCAGCACACCCCGAGCAGCCCCCAGCTCCCATTCCCTGCACGCACTGGGAGCGCTGGGATGGGGAATCCAAACACGGTTAACTTTAGGCAGCAGCAGTGACAAATTAGAATCACGGAATCGTTAAGGTTGGAAAAGCCCTCTAAGACCAGCGACTCCAACCATCAACCCAGCACCACCACCACCACGTTCACCAACAAACCGTGTCCTCAAGTGCCGCGTCCACATTTTTTTGAACACTTCCAGGGATTAAATTGCAACTAAAGGGCCCCACGTTTGGCCAAGGACAGGACTATCCCACAAGCTCTGAGTCCTGGTGGACTGCAGCATCCCATTACCCCATCCACAGCCCAGGAGCCGATTTCCCCCTGGCAGGGAGCATTGGGAAGGGCAGGTTTCCCCTCAGACTTGGCACAGACAGGAGGGAAGGCGGCCTTGGCTCAGGCGAGCCCCGTGGTGCCCCTCACACCACGCTGCCGTGCCCTTTGCCGTTGTTTTCAGGACACGGCACCTCCCGGGTGGCAGTGCTGGCCGCAGAGCCGCCGTGCCCGGGAGGGTCGGCACCGCTGAGGGCCGCGGGACGGGGCGGGCAGGACCCCCTGTCCCACCACTCCCCTTCCTGGCAGGCTTGACCCCACGGCAGCAGCTCCATCTCCAAACCCTCGTCTGCCAGAGCTCGTCAGGGAGAGAGAGCCCTCGGTGGGGCTGGGAGAGGAGAGGAGAGGGAGCAGCGGGCACGGGGAGCCCCGGGGCAGCTCCCGGCCTTGGGAGCGAGGGAAACACTAAGCTCCAGCTCCGGCCGCCTGCACACCGAGCTGCCCAGGAGTGCCCGGAGGACGGACATCACCCACTGCCCGCCAGAGCCCAGCCACGAACTTCCACCCAGCGCTTCCAGCCCAGGTTTCCACATGGGATACGTGCTTCCCGTGCACAGCCAGCTTCCCCGGGACAGAGCAGGCAGATCACAGGAGTGATCCCTGCGTGACACGGATATTGTCGCGGTGCCCGGGCTGGCAGGAAGACGCTGCTCCGGGAGGAAGCTCCCTCCGGCGTTGCCCACGCTCAGCAGGACGGGGCAGCCGCCGCTTTCAAGTGGGTGAAGGGGCCACAGGTAGAATCTGCTCATGCAGCAGAGAGAGGCAGAGGGAAGATTGATTTTCATTAGCTAGGCTGACCTTGAGGAGCAGGGAAAAGCAAAGGCAACTTACTTTGACTGTTCAAGCAAGCTCTCGTCTCTCCCATCCCCCTCTCGGGGAAGAAAAGGCAACTGATCTGCTCAGATTTGGGGTTTTCCCCCCTCCCTGCAATTCCCCGTGTGGGGAGGTGCAGACGGTGAGGAGTCGCTCACCTGGGTCACCCACAGGTGCTTTGGGTACCCTTTTCTTTCACAGCAGCACCGAGGGGAATTAGGAGGGCACGGCTGACCCAGGGAAGGTCTGTGAGCACCCTGCCGCGATGGGAGCAGGCCAGAGGCAAAGCTCTGGTGGCTGTCACCTGCTGCCACCGAGCTCCTCACCTGGGAGGGTCTTACTAAGGCACGGGCTGGGAACCTGAAACCGCAGGGCTCCCCTGGAGAGGGATGACCCATCTCAGCCTGCGGCTGGGACTGTGCAGAGGGGAGCAGGGAGCAGCCTCGGTGCGTTCCCACATCCCTCATGACCCAGATCCTGCCGGGGCGGGATCGTTCAGGGGACGATGCTGGTTCCACCCCAGGTGTCCATCCCCACTCACCTGGGCTCAGTGCTGGGGCATTCGGACTTGGCCAGGGAGACGACCCCCGTGAGGGTCCTGGGGGGCTCGAACCGCGGGGAGCCCCAAAGGGGGAGACCCCGCAGAGGGTCCCACTCCACGGAGCCGATGGGGCTGGGAGGTAAAGGGCAGCCAAAGGGCTGGCCCAGCACCGGTAACCCCAACCCTCTGAACGCTCAGGAGGCACAGGGGGACCCCGTGAGGAGGAACCGAGCCCTGGGGACACGGGCACAGAGGAGCTGGCCACCGGCTGTGCCGGACACTCCAGATCTGGGGTCAGAGCTCGGACACGGCATCTTGGGAAAGACAGATTTTGGGAGCACTCCCAGCACTGGACTGAGGCTCAAATGCCCCCGGAGCTGTGATTCCCAGGTGCAGGGATCTGGCAAGGACCTGGACTCACTGGCTGGGGGGAGGCAAATGTCCCTGTGGGAGCCAAGGGCAGCTGAACAGAACATCTGTGGGTCCTCCAGAGGGACTGAATGACCGGAGCTGGGACCCCGCTTCTTCCTCCTTCCTCACCCCGGGGTGGCCCAGGGCCCTCCACTCCCGCCCAGCGCTCCCTGCTCCAGCCTGATCCCAGGGCTGCAGTCAGTCCATATCCCAGCCCCACCGAGCTGAGCATCCCCGGGGCTCTGCTGCAGCCCTCCCTGCCTACCTGCCCGGCTGGGGGGCCCGGGGCAGCGTCCCCCCAGCCTCGTCCTGCTCCTCTCACCCTGCCTGCCAGGCGGGCATGCCAGCCCCGGAAACCGGGCCAGCTTTATGGCCACCACCAGCCCCAAACATATAAAGTTCGTGTGATAATGGGCCAGAGGAGGGATCGTAAAAGCAAATGATTTACAGGCTGGAGGTGGCTGCGAGCCGGGGGCAAGCGGCTCAGGGCGCCAGGTGGGAGAGAAGGGACCCCCTCGCCCTGTCTGGGTGCTGCGGGGTGGAGCGGGGAGGCTGAGCCCCCGGCCCCGCTCAGCGCGCAGCCCACGCGGGGCTCGCACCCGGCGCGGTCCCGCAGCCCCTCCACGCACACGCAGCCCCCGCGCCCGCGGGACCCCGGGCCCC
>VZTG01006668.1:89756-113805 GCA_013397845.1 Melanocharis versteri | reverse complement strand
AGCCCCCGGGCTCGCGGCGCGGCTCGTCCTGCCCGCGGGGCTCGGGGGCTGCGCTTGGGCCCCCTCGGCGAGGGACCTGCTTGCAACGTAGCTTTTTTTCCTTGTTTTTTCCCTCTTTGAAGGGCCACCGAGACGCCGGTTCCCTCGGCCGATGCGGGGAAGCCCCGAGCGGCGTTTTCGGCCTGGTGGGCGCAGGGAGGAGGAGGAGGAGGAGGAAGAAGGAGCAGGGAAGAGCCCGGAGCAGCAGCGCGGACCCTGCGGATTTCCCCCGGGCAGAGCCCCTCCGGGATCCATCCATCCCAAGCCCGGCCGAAGCCTCGCTCCATCATCCCCAGCCCCGCCCGGCGCTCGCGGGGTCCCAGGTAATGCCAGGCCCGGAGTCACACGGGGATCACGATCCCATCGAAAGGGAATGAAAGGCTGCAGCTCGTGGGCAGAGCTGTTTTTCCCTCGTTCCCTGGGAAAACACAACCCCTCCTTGCCCGGGAGAGCTGCCTGGCTCCTCTTTGCCCGGGCAGGACCCAGAGCATCAAGTGATTTAGCAATAGGAGTTTATTCCAGTAACTCCTCTGGGGGTGTTCTACCGTCAGGGCTGGCTGCTTTGCTGGAAAAAGAAAAAGCAGGAATTAGAACTTGTTTCTGTCGAGCTGTGTGGCTTGGGAAGGCTTTGCTTGGGAGAGATGCAAACAGGAGGCTGGAATGAGGTTCTGGGAATGGGGCCTAGAGTCAGGTGGTCAGTGTGAAAGGTGGGGTGAGCAGATAATTCCCTCTGCTTCCAGGAAAATGAAGTAGCTGTGAAGCTGGCAGTGCCTGGGATGTCTTTATTAGCTCCTTAATTTCATTGAACTCCCATGTGGGGAAGGGCTGGAAGGGGAATCTGGTTCCTGACAGCTGAGATCTGATGGAGCTGTCTGCAGGGTGAGGGCAGGAGCTCAGCAGGGAACAGCCAGTCTGCTTTCTGTCTCTGTGGTAATTAATTGTAATTAACTGAGTCAGCTCAGGCTGTTAAACTCTGCCTGTGTCCTGTCCAAGAGGTGCTGCCATCCTGGGGGATCTGGTTTGTCACCTGGGCTTGTGCTCTTTGCCCCTCTGGCTCTGGCAGAGCCCTCAGGGCAGCTCAGCCTTTGCGGAATTCCTCCTTTTCTTGGTGTTCCTTCACTGCAGGGGGAACGGTCAGGTTAAAGGATCCCAGAGGATTAAAACCCAAATCCTTTTCCCTCACTTTGGGCTGTTGTGCTACTGGCACCTCCCTGTTCCGCATGGATCAGAAGCCTTGGCTCTAGCCAGGTGCCTCCAGCAGTAAAAACGGCCACAGGAGTGGGAGCAGCTGAATGTTCGAGGTGTTTTTAATGGAAAACACCATTTTTTTAATCAGAAAGGCTGGACAGACAGGCTGGAGGTGCTGGAGCAGGGCAGGGAGGGCAGCGGGGTCATCCCGTGCCCGGGAGGGTTTGGCTAAAGGCTGGTGAAAGCCTCCAGGTTTGTTGGGTTTCTCCTTTCTTAGATGTTCCCCTTGCTGAAACTATTTGGTCACTCATTTTTTCACCATTTCCTTTGTTCAGAATAGGGACTCTGGCTTTTCCTCGAAGAGGTTAAACTCAGTTTTGTTTCCTTAAAATGTTTCTTTTGAGACAAACTGCAGGGTTAGGGTTAGGGTTAACCCTGTGCAACCCAGCCTTCCTTTCTGCTCCTTCCACAGCCTCTCCTGTCCTTTCTCTCCAAAGACTGATGGGAATTCCTCAAACCACAACAGATTTGAGGTTTCTGCTTTTCCCTCCAGCACTCTTCTCTCCTTCACCCTGTGTGTTCTGTGCCTGCTCCTGTGTCACCCACCATGTGTGTTTATGCACTGAGTATTTAATGTCTGCTCCCTCCTGCCCTTTCTCTTTGAATTCTGAGGGAGATTTTGTCTGGAATTCTCTCGTTTCACTGCTGCCCATGTGTCTGGACAACGTAAGGCATAAAGGTGAGGTAGCAGGAAGTGCAGGAAGAGTTTGCTGTTCACGTAGTTCATCCAGCTGTTAGCTCTGATGAAACAACAAAAAATGTAAATCCTCCCTAATCATATAGATTTTGGGGGGTTTAATGCCTCTTAGTTTTAGTATCTCTTGGAAAGATTGAATTTAAGGCTCTCACTGAGCTGCCTGTGGTTCTTTCTTCCAGTAGGAGCAGCACGAGATCTCCCTGATTAGGTTTAAATATCTGGATCACTTCCCATTACCTGTGTTAATTCCCTGCTCAGGTTTGATACTGGGAGAGGAGGAGATAAAGAAATGTGTGTGGAAATATCAAACCGTGGCTGGAGCTGCCCCAGGCACAGGCCATGTGCAAAATGGGTTTGTGGGTGACTTTTCCAGGCATTTTGGGTCCTGTTTGTGTGTGCAAACAAGATTCCTGCTGTTTTCCACCCCTCACTGGGATAATGGGTCCGAAACCCAAACTGGACAGAGTTTCCCTTCCTCGAATAATCTTAAGCTTTGTGAGTCGTTGGTTCAGCGATTTAAATACTTTCTTTAAGTTTTTGAAGCTGATAAATGTCAGGGGCAGCCCCTGGATTTTGTAGCTGTAGGTTTTGTTCTCTTGGGTATGAGGTTTACGTGTCAAATGGGGCTCATTCCTTTCCCTCATTCAAAGCTGGGGAGGGGAACAGGAAATGGATATCTTGGAAAAGGAGGCTGGAGCCAGGTGGGGTTGGTGTCTTCTCCCAGGTAACAAGGGATAGGACAAGAGGAAACACCCTCAAGCTGTGCCAGGGGAGGTTTGGGTTGGATGTTGGGAAATTTCCTCATGGAAGTGGCTGAAGTGTGTCAGTGTGCCTTCACCTCAAACATTCCCTTCAAAAACATTCCCACTTTTTCTCCCTAGAGGTGTCTGCATTCTTTTATCCCTGCTTTACAAGCTGCTGGCTGGGAATGTGGCAGCTCTGTGGATTTGGTTGTTATCACCAGCTTTTGAGGTCTCTGCAGAGCAGGAGCAGCCTGGACAGCCAGAGCTCCAGTGCCTGGACTCTCCAGATAAGAAAATGAAGGAAAATCAGAAGTCTAGGATAAGAAATGCTTTCTGAGCCTGTGTCTTATCCAGAGAGACCACATTTCAGTGCACTTCAAAGTGCTGTTAAAATCCTGCTGGGTTTAGACCTGGCCCCCAGAAATTCATAAACATGACGGGCATTTAGACTGAGGCATCATCTCCTAAAACTTGTCAGGTTTTTGCCCTTGCTCTTTGCACTGAAGAGTTGTTACAAATTTCCCTCAGAAAAATCGCCTTCTAATCTCTATCCTAAAATAATTCACGGTGGTTTCTCCTCTATGCCAGCTGTGTCCTTCACCAGCAGCAGAGATCTTCCTCCTCCTCATTGTTTTGCCTGCTTTTTCTAGAACTGACCTAATTCCTGGATTCCTCTGTTATTGCTTCCCTAACCAAGGTCACTTTGCTTCCTTGATTGCTTCAGTTCCATCCAGGAATGGTGAATTCAAACTGGGAATGCTGGAGGGGGGACAAGACCTCCAGAGATGAGGCTTTGCCACTGTTTTGCATGAGAGTGTTGAGCACAGCTGTCTCTCCTGGAATGGCTTTGCCTGGTAAATCACAGAATCATGGAATGGTTTGGCTTGGAAGGGACCTTAAAGCCCATCCCACCCCACCCCTGCCATGGGCAGGGACACCTTCCACTATCCCAGGCTGCTCCAAGCCCCGTCCAGCCTGGCCTGGGACACTTCCAGGGAGCCAGGGGCAGCCACAGCTTCTCTGGGCACCCTGTGCCAGGGCCTCCCCACCATCCCAGGATCCCGGCATCTCCTTTGTGTCTCCTCAGGGCTGTGTCCTGCTGGGGTTTAGGACAGAGTATCGCATCCAGGTCACCCTGTCTCCTGGCTGCCAGGATGTGGTGCCAGAGGCTGGCGTGGCTGCTCCGGGGGCGGCGTGGGAGCACCGCACATCGCTGGCCGTGGCTGCCCCGGGACGCCAGGCCCGTCCTGGCTGCGCCGGCACGCTGCCACGCCACGGCCCCGGCGTCCCCCCACTGTGCCTGGCAGCTGCACCAGGACCATCTCGGTAGGTGTGCTGGGCGTGGGTGCTCCTGCTCTGCCCGGGGGCAGCAGGGAGGGTTTCCAGCCCTTGTTCCCTGGAGTGATGTGTGTTTTCCTTCTGATACAGCCTGCCTTAGAGGGATGCACGCTGGGGGCTGTTCCATGCTCCCTTTGGGGATTCCCAAAGGCAGGATGGAGCAGCCTTGTCCTCTATGATAAGTGAGGCAGTGCTAAATCAGTGATCAAATCCAGGTATTCCTGAACAAAAACTGTCTGAGCCTTGCTCTGTCAGGCACCATTTTCTGTGCCACGCTCAGGCTCTCCCTGGCAGAAACCCCCTCGGCTCTGGTGTGTGCCCACCTCTCCTGCCCCACCTTGTGCAGGGTGATGGCAGCTGAGGCCAGTGGGTCTCAGTACTCCGGGTCACTTGCAAGCAGAGGGAATTGCTCAGCATTTTATGCAGTGGCTCCAAAGCGAATGAGCCAGGCCTTTGATAAGATACTCTGCCAGGTCTTCCTCATGTGAAAATTAGTGTCAAGGGGCACCACAGCATCCCCTGGGAACAGGATGATAAGGTGTGGGCTCTGGGCTTCGGTTCTGGGCTTTGTTTGTCCTCCCTGTTGCCCCAAAGCCTCCTGTGCTCCCGTCCCTGGCAGAGCTGAGGTACGGGAGCACCGTGATGCGCCTGGATTTCGTGTGGCTGCGGGACCACTGCCGCTCCGCCTCCTGCTACAACGCCAAGACCAACCAGCGCAGCCTGGACACGGCCAGCGTGGACCTGGCCATCCGGCCCCAGGCCGTGCGGGTGGACGAGAGCACGCTCTTCCTCACCTGTGAGTGCTGAGCCCCGTGCCTGCTGGGGGAGGGCAGCGTTATCCTGTGCCTGCTGATGAAGCCCGCTTTGCTGGGGGAGGGCAGCGTTAGCCCCAGATCTGCCTGTCTGGGAAGACACTGAGCCGTGAGCAGGTTCTAGACACTGCTCTCACTGTAGACACACCTCAGCATCAAATTGGTGTGGTTCTCCTCCCGCAGCCCTTTTCGTGTGTGTGCAGTGCCTGGTTTGGTCAGACTCCCCCAGCAGTGCAGGTGGTGAACAGATGGGGTGTGACATGGGTGGTTCTCTTTCCCTGTGTGAGCAGCTGTCAGCCCTGCTCACGATGCCTGTTTTCCCTCCTTTCTCCTCACTTTCCCAGCTGCTTTCTTCCTTTTAGTGGGGCTGACCTTTATTTGAGGGCTTGACTTCAGAGCTTTGATTGTCCTTGGAGTCCTGTCAACAAAAACCAAAACCACTGTGGATGCAATAGTTGGCTGGGAATTTGGAGGGGCTTGCAGCAGCTGCCCTGAATTTGGAGGCAGCTGTTGCAGCCGCCCCAAACTGGAGGGAGTTGCAACCACCCTGAATTTGGAGTTGTGGCAGCAATGACGACACCTTTAGGACTCGTGGCCTTTCAGGTCCTCTGCTGGGTGGCAGCAGGGTGCCAAGATCCCCTCCCCAGACAGGTGACAAGGGTGAGGCCTGTCCTGGGCTGACGGATGCCGCGATCTCAGGCTGGTCCGTGGGATTTTGGTGACTCTGCCCTTGTCCCTGTGCCAGGGCCGGATGGACACGTGACACGGTACGGGCTGGAGTGGCTGGTGAGGAACAGCTACGAGGGGCAGAAGCAGCAGGTCATGCACCCCCGGATCCTCTGGAATGCTGAGATCTACCGGCAAGCCCAGGTCCCCTCCGTCGACTGCCGGAGCTTCCTGGAGACAGACGAGGGGCTGAAGGAATTCCTGCAGAACTTCTTGTTGTACGGGATTGCTTTTGTGGAGAATGTCGCTCCCACCAAAGAGGACACGGAAATCTTGGCAGAGAGGATCAGCATAATCAGGTATCTGGGCTATCCTAGCAAGGGTGTTTTCATTTTGTTTGGAAAGCTGCTGCCTTCTTATCCTGTATTTTGTGTGGCGTGGCCTGGTTTGCAGACGAATGCTCTGGGTCTTCTCCAGCCTCTGGCTGCTCCACTTGACGTGGGATGGAGGATCCCACTGTGGGATCCACCCTCCTTTATGGGACAGCTGGGAGTCACTCAGTTATAGAGCTGCCCCTGGAGCATCCGATGACTTTTGTGACAGTGGGACTGTGCAGAGAGGAGGGACTGAAGGAAGTGGCTGTCTGGGAAGAGCAGAGCTTCGCAAGGAGGGACATTTCCTGTTATGACTTGAGGGGTCATGAGGGCAGCCTGGCCCTGGGAGCCAGGGAGATCAAAAACCAGTTGGAGCTCTTGCTAAAGAAAATCAGTGAGAGGTGTTGGTGCTGGGTTTGTGTAAAGCACCACCAGCATGGCAGGCCAGGGGCTGAGTTTGAGGCTTTATCCAAGCTGTAGAAACAGTTGGCCTGGGACCTTTGGAAAAGGAGGGATTCCTGTTAATGAACAGTCACTCCAGACAGAAACAAGGGGCACCAGGGCATAGCCAGCCAACTTTTGCCTCCAGGCACCCTCACCCTTTAGCCTGAGTGCTCTTTGGCCTTGCCTGCTGTCCCTTCCCTCCTGTGCATGTTGGTGGGGGGAGGTAGCGAAAACAGGATTCTGGGAAGAAGGAATGGAATTACTGGGCAACCCTGTGTGGAGACAAGTAAGGGCTGGCTGCACGTAGGTGACTCCTGGTGTCTCCTCCATGACTGGGGATGATGGTTGGTGTGGACACATCAGTGTTTGTGGAGGGGAAGGCTCGTCTCCACCAACCTTTTGGGGGGGAAAAAGAGGAGTTGAACACTGGAAGAGGGATTGGAAACACCATCCTCAACAATGGGAATTTTGTGAAGTTGTTCTGCTTTAATGACTCTGTGCATGGGACAGAGGGTATAACTCAAATGTAGGGGAGGATGTGCCTTGTCCAGACGCTGCTCCATGATAGTTGCCCGTCTCTTTTCCAGGGAGACCATTTATGGCAGGATGTGGTACTTCACCTCCGACTTCTCCCGGGGAGACACAGCCTACACCAAGCTGGCCCTGGACAGACACACGGACACCACCTACTTCCAGGAGCCCTGTGGGTACGTGTGCTGCAGGGACACCTTCCACGATCCCGAGCTGCTCAGAGTCCCATCCAGCCTGCCCTTGGGCACCTCCAGGGATGTGGCAGCCACAGCCTCTTTGGGTTTGGATTTTGGGTGACATGGCCTTCATCCTGCAGCTCCCGAAGTCTGCCAGACTCGTGTCACTGGGTTTGGGAAGCAGCACGGGCAGTTTGCTGCCTCCTCACCCAGAAAAAAACGTGTGGGATTGGGTCTGGAGAAGCAGCAGGTGCAGGTGGTGCATCCATCCGCTTGTCCTTGGGGAGCACCTTGTGCCCAGGGGACAGGCAGCCACGGTCATTCCTCTTGGGTTCTGTCTCCCTGCAGCATCCAGGTGTTCCACTGCCTGAAGCATGAGGGCACGGGCGGGCGGACGCTGCTGGTGGACGGGTTCCACGCGGCCGAGCAGGTGCTGCGCCAGGCCCCCGAGCACTTCGAGCTGCTGGCCAAGGTGCCCCTCAAGCACGAGTACGTGGAGAACGTGGGCGGCTGCCACAACCACATGATCGGAGTGGGGCCGGTGCTCAACGTCTACCCCTGGAACAACGAGCTTTACCTCATCAGGTAACGGCCAGGAGGCCTATGGGGAGGGGAGGGCGTGGTGGTGGTGGTGGTTTTCCAGAACATTCCATGGGCAAAAACCAGTGTATGTTTGAGGAGCAGGGATGAAACCATGGGAACACCCTGTGTTCCTCCTGCTTTAGAGGAAGCGTCAGCTCCGCTGATACAAAGATGGGTGTCAGTGCTGAGCTGTGATTTTTCACTCCTGACATTCTCCCTTCAGCTGCAAGCCCTCATCCCATTCCATTTGAGATAGAATTCAGCCTTTCTCTGGAGAAGCCCCTAGAAACTATCCTGGCACACAAGGAACAGGGAGAGCGCAGAGTGATCTCTTCCAAAGGGAACTTGGGCTGATTTTTGAAGCTCCAGTTTGGCTCAGTTCTGGAGGCTGTCCAGCACTGCTTTGCACTTTTATTTTAAACAACCCTCAGTCTTGCCATGTCCTCCCATGGGAAACCAGGAAGACCAGGTGTACACTTGATAGTAAACTCCTCTTGCCCTCAGTGCTGTGTTCCCAAAAGCCGTGTGCTGGCAGCACAACCTCTCTGTCACCTCTGCAGCCTCCCTTAAATACCGACTAATCTCGCAGGCTCCTGAGGTTCTCCTGGGAGCCACGTTGGGCAGGCTCTCGTCCCTCCCCTCCCTGCAGGTACAACAACTACGACCGTGCCGTGATCAACACGGTGCCGCACGACGTGGTGCGCCGCTGGTACCACGCGCACCGCGCCCTCACCGCCGAGCTGCGCCGGCCCGACAACGAGCTCTGGGTCAAGCTGAAGCCGGGCAAGGTGGGACCTGGGGCTGCATCCTCTGCCATTGATCCAGGCTGGGACTTGGAGCTGACTCCTGTGGGTTTGGCACAGGGAGGAGGGCAGGGTGCTCCGTGGGCGTGCCGGTGTCTGGGCGCTGCCATATCCAGCAGTTTTCCTCTTTCTGGGTGCTCTAAAGTTACAGTAGTGGCCTCTGCGTGTGTTTTTCTGCTGTCCTAAAGCAAGATGAGCTCCCAGGTGAGACAGAGATGTTTGGTTCAAGCTCTGCCTCAGAGGAAGGTTAATCCCAGTTTCCAGCCTCTGAAATGAGAATCCTCAGGAGCAGAGAGGCCAGAACACTTAGTGTTGAGGCTTTCACTTCTTCCAGAAGAAGTTACAGTTCTGAGGTTATGTTTGAGCCCATATGTGAGTGAGTGACACTGCAGAGGCAGGAGGTTGGGGCTGCCCCATCCCTGGAAGGGTTCAAATCCAGGTTGGATGGGGCTTGGAGCAGCCTGGGATAGTGAAAGGTGTCCCTGCCCATGGCAGAGGGTGGAACTGGATGGGCTTTAAGGTTCCTTCCAACCCAGGCATTCTGGGATTCAGTGATAAGATGGCCACTGTCTATTGCTGGTGAACTATTTCCTCTCCGGTAGAAAAGCAAAGAAACCCTAAAATGTGTTTCTGGGCTGGCTCCAGAAAGAGCTGGTGAAAGAACTGGGCTGGATCCCACGGAACAGCCTCACCTGTGCCAGTGTGGAACAGGAGGCTCGTGCCCACTGTGGCACACCTCTACCTGCTCTTCCAGCCTCCAGGGATCCCCAGGAGCTGCCCTGCCAGAGGCTCCTGGCCCTGCCTGCCGTGGTTTCTGCCCTCCTGATGAGCTTTTCCCTTTCCTGCAGGCCCTGTTTGTGGATAACTGGCGTGTCCTGCACGGCCGGGAGGCGTTCACGGGGTACCGGCAGCTCTGTGGCTGTTACCTGACGAGGGACGACGTGCTGAACACGGCCCGCCTGCTGGGGCTGCAGGCCTAGCCCAGCCCTGCAGAGAGCCAGGCAGCCCCAGTCCCACCTTTGGGGGAGGCAGGAGCCCCCAATCCCACCTCTGGGGGAGGTGGGAATTTCCCAATCCCACCTCTGGGGGAGGTGGGAGCTTCCCAATCCCACCTCTGGGGGAGGCAGGAGCCCCCAATCCCACCTCTGGGGGAGGTGGGAACTTCCCAATCCCACCTCTGGGGGAGGCAGGAGCCCCCAGTCCCACCGCTGGGGGAGGCAGGAGCCCCCAGTTCCACCTTTGGGGGAGGCAGGAGCCCCCAGTCCCACCTCTGGGGGAAGCAGGAGCTTCCCAACCCCGCAGGAGAGGCGGGCAGCCCCCAGTCCCACCGGTGTTAGAGGCAGGAGCCCCCAGCCCCGCTGCACACCAGCCCAGCTGAGCTGCTGCCTCCCCAGGTGCTCCACGCCCTCTGTGCTGGTGCCCGACCACCACAAAGACGCTGCAATACCTCAGACACCTCCACCCTCTCCAAGCAGCTCCCAGGGCCCGCTCAGGAGAGGGGGCAGGTGGGAACCAAAGGTTGTGGGACCGATTTTTGGAACCACACTCTGCCTTTGAGCACAGGCAGCTCTTGCTGTCCGTGCTCCCAGCCTGGTCCTCCCAGCCAGGGTGGCTCAGTCATGGTTAATCCAACCACGGGAAGTGCTCCTCCAAGCAAGTGCCTTCAGGATTTGGAAGCTTTGCATTATTCCCTGTCTGGCCTTTTTTTCAGCTGCCAGTTTTAGGGGAATTTTAGCAGAGCGGAATGGAATCCAAACACTGAATGTAGAGATCGTGGTGCCAAGACAGTCCTGAAATCTGCTCCTGCTGTGGGCTGAGCTCCCTGCTGCTCCCAGTGCCGCTGTTCCCTTCCCAGTGCTTCCAATCCCCCGTGAGCCCCTGGGGGTCAGCAGGGCTCAAAGGGATTTCTGAGCCAGGGCTGGGCAGGTGGTGCCTGGTGAGCTGCCCTCTGTCAGGTCCAGCTCCCAGTGGCAGCCCTGGATCCTGGCAGGAGCCAATTGTAAAACTCAGCAGGAAAATTAAGCCCCCTCCAGCCACCCCCTTTCCAGAGTGGAGGAAAGACACTAGGAGAGATTCTAAGTTAGATTCACAATTTACCGAAGAAATCGCAATAATCACAATGATATTAATAAAAGATTGTACAAAAAGAGAATGGTTTGCCCACAACAAGGGTGTTTACCACCAAAAGGTGTCACTGGAGCCATGGGACAAAGGTGAGAGGTGGCCGTGGTGTGGCCAGGTGGCAGCTGGGACCTGCGGGGAGACTCCCTGTGGAGTGAGCCCAGCGCAAGAAAGAGGATCCCTCCAGTTTTCGAAGGGGACAAAGCCGTTCCCACGACCAAGAAAAGAAAAGAGGGTTCTCCTTGCAGCGTCTGAGCATTCCCTGCTGGAACCAGCCCCCCTCCCGCCGCGGGCCAGCGCGGCCGAGAAGGCGCTGGACGTCCCCGTCCTGGGCGAGCGGGACCCTCGGGCTGGGGTGAGCCCACCCTCGGCATCCCCACTGCCCCGCACGGGCCTCTCCCCGGCCACACGATGGCACAAGATGCCAGAAATTCGTGTTTTTGAATCCCGCGAGTGCCATCCCCAGGCGGGCTCGGGGCTCCCGGCGGGGCCGGTGCTGTTCGTGCCGCTGCTCTCTGTCCATCCCTCTGGAGAAAAAAAAATTGTGTTTTCAGAGACATCAAATATCCTCACATACGTATTTTTAACACAAACACATATATACCATATACACCTATATTTCCGTGTGAGTACATCTATCAGCCCCACGACAAATCTGGCTGCAGCAGATTTTATCCCCGCAGCTGTGCCTGGCTCTTCCTCCTCCTCTCTCTCCTTGGACAAACACACTTTTCCCTTCCAGGTTAAGCCTTTTACCCGCCTAAAAACCCGGCCCGAGCTCCCCACGATGCCACCAGGAGCCTTTGGTCCCTCACAGGACTCGGATAAAACAGAGAGAAACTGCTTCCAGCACAGCTGAAAAGTATTTCCATGTTTAGCTCCCCTCCTCATTTGGGTCTTGGAGCAACCTGCTTCAGTGGAAGAGGTCTCTTCCCACGGCTAGGGGGTGGAACGAGGTGGGTTTAAGGTCCCTCCCAACCCAAACCCGTCTGGAATTCCATGATTTGGAGATGGATGTAACAAAATGAGGTCCCCGGGTCCTGATCCCGGGAGCATCCCTCCTGTAAACTGAAATTCCCTTTGCAGAAAGCCTGTGGGACGTAGATGATCCCGGCACACCTCAAGGGGTGGAGGAAAAGGCTGCTCACAGGTGTTTTAGAGCCAGGCTGAGCCCCCGCTCCCCCAGAACCGGGCTGCGGGCGGGCTCAAACTCTGCTCCGGGCTCTGGGAGAGGATTGAGCCGTGGGAAAGGGATACGGATGGCTCTCCTGGCCTCGGGAATGACCTGGGACGTAGCCTGTAATTTTTATTCCTGCGGGACGCGCTGCCCTGCGCCGGCAGAGCCCCGGGAGCCGCCGGGGTGCCGGAGCCACCGGCAGCTCCTGCCCCGGGGGAGCGGGGACGGCAGCGGGGACAGGAGAGGGAGCTGCCGCTGCTGCCACTCCCGGGAAGAGCCTGGGAGGGGAATCGGCAGGAAAACAGGCTGGGAATAGCCGCGGCGCCGGGAGCCCATCCCAGGGCTGCAGACCCACGGCACCGCCTCACCTGCTGCTCTCTGCGCAGCGCGGAGTTTCCAGCGGATATTTTGAATCGGGGGCTGTGTTTCCTTGGCAGATGCTGCTGTGCCGTCCCGCGGGGCTGCTGGGCACCGCCTGGGTGCTGCTCGCAGGTAAGGAGCCCCCGGGCTGGGCTGGGATGGGCTGAGCTGGGCTGAGCTGAGCTTGGCTGGGGGCTCCACGCCGGCTCCTCGCCTCTTCCAAACCCCTCTGGAGCCGAGCGTGGGGAGCTCGGGCCGGGTTTTTAGGCGGGTAAAAGGCTTAACCTGGAAGGGAAAAGTGTGTTTGTCCAAGGAGAGAGAGGAGGAGGAAGAGCCAGGCACAGCTGCGGGGATAAAATCTGCTGCAGCCAGATTTGTCGTGGGGCTGATAGATGTACTCACACGGAAATATAGGTGTATATGGTATATATGTGTTTGTGTTAAAAATACGTATGTAAGGATATTTGATGTCTTTGAAAACACAAATTTTATTGCAGTTAAACTCGTGTGAGCATTTTCAGTGTGCTTCTTAAAGGGTCACTGGCTGCCTTGAAACACAAACCGTGGAATAATAGAAGGGTTTGGGTTGAAAAGGACCTTAAAGTTCATCCCATTCCACCCCCAGGTTGCTCAAAGCCCCATCCAACCTGGCCTTGAACACTTCCAGGGATGGGGCAGCCACAGCTGCTCTGGACAACCTGTGCTAGATCCACATGGACAAAGATTTTCAGGATGAGTCATTTAAAATAGAAAGGAAGGCCATTACCCTACTGCTTGATTTTGGGATGGTGTCAGTGAACTCTCAGTGTCTCTAGGATGAGTTTTGGCCATTGCAGCTGTAAAAGATTGAGTGTTTTCCTCTTTCCTTCAGTTCATGATTCTGTTGTCTATAAATAGGGTTTTCTCAGCAGAAAAAAAGGAAATTTTTCAGAGAAAAAGAATTTTTAGTCATTAAACTGTATTTTCTTCCTCCACATCTACAGTTTGGGGGGCAGGAAGGCATAAGAATAGCTGCCTTTCAAGGTTATAAAAGTGAGAAATTAAAATCACCTGATGAACTTGACTTTACTTGGATTGTCCCACTTCTCTTCCTTCCCACCTGTGCTGCACCATCTCCAGTGGGAGCAGCAGGAGTTTCCAGGGCAGTTTTCCTGGCAGGTGCAGTGGCAATGCAGGTGAACAGCTGCTTATCAGGGCAGAGCTGAGACAGGGCCAAGAGCAAACACAGCCTGTGAGGATCCCTGGCCTCCCTGCCAGGCTGGGAACTCTCCCCCTCCCTCTTCCCCTTCCTGCCCCTCTCCTCTTCCCTAGAATCCTCTTTACTGGGGATGGGGGTCTGGCAGCCGTGACCTTCCCACAGCGGCTCCTTCTTAAGTCCTTGAGCACCTGCCAGAGCCCAAGTCGTGAGGAGCCCAGGAATTTCGGGAAGACAGCTGAATCCTGCACTGCTGGGAGCATGTGGACAGTCAGCCCCGAAAAAAGAGCAGGAATTTTGTGGCTGTCCCATCCCTGGAAGCGTTCAAAGGCAGGCTGAGCAGGGCTTGGAGCAGCCTGGTCCAGTGGAAGGTGTCCCTGCAGATGGCAGAGCTGGAATGAGACGGGCTTTGAGCTCCCTTCCAACCCAAACCGTTCCAGGGTTCTATGAATTGGGAATGAGCCGTGGAAATTAGGGCAGTATGATAAAAACTCGAGTAGGAGAGGCTCACTCCGCTCCGCCGCCGTGGGCAGGGACACCTTTCCCCAGAGCAGCTGCTCCCAGCCCCATCCCCACCCTCTCCTCCCTCCAGGGCTGCTGGTGCCGTTCCCCGCGGCTCTGGAAGCAGCGGGACCCGTCCACAGAGCCGCGGCTGTGGGATCCTCCGTGCTGCTCCCCGGGCTGGATAACGTCACCCACGGCCGTTCCGTGCAGTGGGAATTCCTCAGCGGCAGCGGCTCCCACCCCCGCACCATCCTGCAGCACCGGGGGGGAGCCCACGCCCCGGCCATCCGCGCTCCCTACGCAGGACGGGCCGCTTTCCATCCATCCAACGGATCTCTCCTGCTGGAGGATGTCCGGGAAAGCGACAGTGGCACCTACAGAGTGACTGTCAACGCAGGAGGCAGGAAGAGCCTGGAAATCCAGCTGGAAGTCCTCGGTGAGTGCTGGCTGTGGGAGGGAGGGGCGGGAGGATGGATCCGAGCTGAATCTCTCTGGACGTGGACCAAGAGCCAGGCCAAGGGGGCTGGAGAAGGGATTTGAGCAAAGGCCAGTCCTGAGCTTCTTTGCACCTGTCACGTGTGGAGCCAGCACCAAGGAGACCTTGGAAAGGGTTCCCAACCTGTCCTAGGGCGGCAGATCTGGAAGTGCTGCCCAGTGAGACCTTCCAGGCTGGGACAGAGGGACAAGTTCCATCCTGGAAAGGCAATTCCCTCCCTCGTTTCCCACACTTCAGTGCAGGGAGGGAGGGACTGACGGGAGGACAGAGGGACTGGTGAGACCATAAAGGGGTGATGGAGGGATTGGTGGGAGGATGCAGGGACCAGTAACAGGATGGAAGAACTGATGGGAGGATGGAGAAATTGGTGGGAGGACGGAGGGACCAGCGGGATAACGGAGGGACTGGTGGGCTGCTGTGCCTCTGCCACGTGCAGGGCTTTGCCAGGGGACACCAGGCAGAGCCAGTGGAGCTGAGGTTCCTGGAGAAGCCACCACCCCCTCAGGCCAGGCTGTCCCCTTTGCCCCCCGCAGGCGTCAGCTGCCACCACAGAGATCAGAGGCGCTTGAAACGGCCCAGAACTCCTTCCTCAGTATTGCTGCCAGCAATTCCCTTATTTGCTCCAGCCTATCCAGCCTCTCACCAACCACTCCATGGCCATGATGCCACCGCAGCCCTTCGCCACCCGCCTCTCCTCCCAACCACACACAATCCAAGTGGGATCTGCTGCCTTCTCTGCTATTTCCTCATTTCTTGATGCATTTCAAAATGCTCCATATTTACCCACATCCATTAAAATCAGTGATTCAACTGGAAAAAAAAACAGTCCCGGAAAGTACAGCAGCAGGATGGACTTCCCAAGGGAAAGGCACCCGTGACCACGCTGTGGTGGCAATGGCAGCCCAGGGGCCCGTCAGGGATGCTCGGGGTCACGTTCGCTGGCACAGGTTCCCAGAGCAGCTGTGGCTGCCCCACCCCTGGCAGTGTCCAAGGCCAGGCTGGATGGGGCTTGGAGCAGCCTGGGATAGCGGAAGGTGTCCCTGCCCATGGCAGGAGTGGAATGGGATGAGCTTTAATGTCCCTTCCCACCCAAACCTGAGGAAAGTGCTGGGGTCTCTGTTCCCTTTCCAGAGCCTGTGTCCCGCTCTCGGCTCTGGACCAGCCCTCTCCTGGCTCGGGCCACTGGCCAGATTGTCTGTGAGGTGGCAGAGGGCAGAGTGGACCACATCACCTGGAAGAAGGATGGGCAGCCCCTTCCCCCAGACAGAGTTTCCCAGCTCTCCGGCAGCCGCAGCGTTCTGTACCTGAGGCCAGCCAAGAAGTCGGACTGCGGCTCCTATTCCTGCAACGCCAGCAACGGGATCAGCTGGCAAGAAACCTCCCTGAACCTCACCGTTGAAGGTCTCAATGCCCCTCCTGCCCTCCACCCTTCCCTGGGGGTGCCTCAGTGGTTCCATCCCATCCCTCAGCCTCCGTGCCCCCACTCTGGCCGCCCTCCCCAGGAGGCAGTGCCCACGCACTGCTGCCAGGAGCTGCCCATCCTGGGATGATCAGCAGCAATTCCCAGCCTCTGATCCCACGAGGGCACAGTCCTTGGCAGGAGATCGGCCATTCCCTCTCAGGGCAGGTCCAAAATGATGTTGGCCAAAGTGATGCTGAGCAGGACATGGGCAGGAGGGGGGCTGGGAAGCCTGTGGGCAGCACCCACCCCAGGCTGGGCATTTCATCAAGTGTATTTGGCCACCAGCTGGCAAATAAATGGAATCTGTCCTGGTGATGGAGGATCCCCGCGGCCACCAGAGCCGGGGTTCTGGTCCTGCTGATGTCCCGTGTCCTGCCCCTCGGGGTCCCTCTTTTCCAGGTCTCTCCCGTCACTTGAAGCACACCCTGAGGATCGCGGTGGTCGCTGTGGTCTTCGCTGTTGTCGCGGCCTGGGGATTAATTATTCCCCTCTGCCAGTCCCAAAAGCTCAGGATAAGTGAGTGGGGGGAGAGGGACCCCATTTCCCTTGTCTGGTGGGGGAGAACAGAGAGCATGGCTGTGGGAACCCCCAGGTCCCGGGATACCCCGGAGCAGCCAGGAGGGGACGGGCTGCATCCCACCCTNGGGGTCACAGCAGTCACCCCCCTCTGCTCCGGGTTTTAGGGGGGGAGCTCTGGAGGTGGCTCAGCTCCTACACCTGCGGGCTGGTGTGCATCGCCTGCATCCTGGACGGCACTGCCGGCATCCTCTGGATGTGGGAGGAAGGTCAGAGGGGGATGTGGGGGGGTTTGGAGGGAGGGGGGACAGACCCCATGGGAGGTGCAGGGTCCAGTGGGGCCCAGAGAGGACGGCAGTGGGGGACAGGGGAGTCACGCCGTGGAATGGGGGGGACAGACCCATCCAGAGCAATACACGATCCACGTGTGATTTCCAGGTCAGGGAGAGCCTGCACCACCACGTGCATTATGCACCCCCCTGGACAATTAACACAGTTATTCCCCTTTTCCCTGAGCCCGTTCCCAGGATGAGTCCCAGCAGGACAGTAAAATGATCAGAGAATAGAGAGGCTGCTTGNATGGCTGTGGGAACCCCCAGGTCCCGGGATACCCCGGAGCAGCCAGGAGGGGACGGGCTGCATCCCACCCTGAGCAGGGGCTGGTGGCTGGCACGGGATCCCCTNTGGGAACCCCCAGGTCCTGGGATACCCCGGAGCAGCCGGGTGGGGACGGGCTGGCATGGGATCCCCGGGGGTCACAGCAGTCACCCCCCTCTGCTCCGGGTTTTAGGGGGGGAGCTCTGGAGGTGGCTCAGCTCCTACACCTGCGGGCTGGTGTGCATCGCCTGCATCCTGGACGGCACCGCCGGCATCCTCTGGATGTGGGAGGAAGGTCANCGTTGTCTTTCAGGCCCTTCTGTTGCTGTCATACTGCCCGAGATCGGCCTGAGCTACCTCACCGTGGTGACCTTCCTGGTCGCCACCACCATCATTTCCCAGCCTACAGATTTCAGCCATCTGAAGAGCAAAAAAGGTGAGCGGTCCCAGCCAGGACGGACCAAACTGGTCCCCAGGGGGGTTATTCTGCCCAAAACACCATCCTGAACTTTTTAAGCTAGAACTCCATTGCTGACTCGGGCTGGTGGACCCCTCACCAAGGCCAGCCCTGCACCACACCCCCAGACCCTCACCCACGTCCCTTTTTCGTGTGTCCCTCTGCAGCACAGCGCACCATGGGCTACGCCGCGCCGGGGGCCGTGGTGGCCGTGGTGCTGACCAGCATCTTCCTCATCAAGAACATCTACCACCGCCATGGTGAGCGGGGATCCTGCAGGGACTGCCCCAAGGCCACAGCTCCTGTACTCCCCACATCCCTCCAGCTCGGCTGTTAGACCTCCAAAAACAAACCGGATGAGCTTTGCATTTCGGGGAGGTGAAATCTTGGCAGGGGCGAAATTCAGTTCCAACATCCTCCATCTGTTTTATTTTCTATTTTTTGTGCGTTTGTGCTTTCATGGTGGCAACTTGCCTTCCTCCTCTCCCTGCCCCTGCTCCGCTTTCCCCGGCGGCAGAAGAAGGATGCTCACAGTTCCTGGCCCTGACCATGCTGGTGGTCAGCACGGCGGCCGTCTCAGCCCTCCCGCTCCTCGCCATCGGCCTCTGCTGTAAGTCTGCTCTTTCATCCTCTTTCAGCCCCTCCCAACGCCTCGGGGTCCCCACACCATCCAGCAGCCACAGGAATCATTTAAAAGGGCTTTATTTGGCTTTTGTGAAGCACCCGTGGCCAGCGGTCCCCACTGAGTTTCCCTTCCCCGGGAAGCCCCAGGGACTGAATCCCAAACACAACACCCCGTCCTTGGTGCCTCTCCCACCTTCTCCTGATCTGAGGACAGATTTGTGTTTCGCAGATCACACGACGCAGGGCCAGTACAAGGACCAGGAGGGCTCTGGGATGGACAAAGGCAGGTAGGTCCTTTGCTCCTATTTCCCACATGAATTTGTACATCTTGAAGTGAAAGAAGCAGGATATGGAAACCATCCTGTGTTTTGGGTTAAGAGCCAGGCCCCAAGAAAGACCCAGCCCAGCACTGCCCTCCAGCCCCTGGGCTCAGGGGGAGGCTCTGCTGGGCTCTCCATCCAGCAAAGCGCTTGAGAGCAAATTCAAAACTCCCCCTTACAGCCTCAACCTGAAGCTTTCAAGCCTTAATTCCCCCAGGATTTGTGGATTAACAGAACGGTTTGGGGGAAAGGGAACTCTAAGATTATCCAGCTCCACCCCCTCCCATGGGCAGGGGCACCTTCCACTGTCCCAGGCTGCTCCAAGCCCCAGTGTCCAGCCTGGCCTGGGACACTGCCAGGGATCCAGGGGCAGCCCCAGCTCCTCCGGGCACCCTGTGCCAGGGCCTCCCCACCCTCCCAGGGAAGGATTTTGATGCCCAGCGTGTCCCCCCTCCTCTTCCTTCCAGGTCCTTCGAAATGTCTCAGCCAGGCCCCGAGGACACCATTCCCAGCTGAGATCCATCGGGGTGTCTCTCACTTGGCCAAGCCAGCCCAGGCCTTCCCCCGGGATCAGTGGGTTCAGGGCTCTCAGTTCTGGTTCCTCTATGATCCTCATAATAAATGTCCATGAAATTAACCTGATTCTGCTTTTTTTTTTTTAATAAAACAGACCCAGGAGAGGCCAAAAGCACATTTCCCCCTTTCTTTCTCCAGAACACCAAAGCCTGAAGCAGAGAAGCCCCTTTAGCAGCAGCTGCAGGGGTGTCTCTCACTGGTTTATCTTTATTTATATTTTATATTTTATATTTTATAAAAAAAATAAAATATATTTAAATATTTNGCCAAGGGCCCCCAGCCGAACCCCAAACCTCCCCAAAAAGCCCCCCTGCTCCCCCCGGGCACTGCCAGGGTGGCTGCCAGGCTCCCATGACTCAGGGAAAGGGGCCAGGTTAAAAATACCCTCACCCAGCTCTGCAGCAGAGTTGCTGGGCTGTTTTTAACCCCAGCTGAGCCCCTCAGGCTGCCACTGCCGCAGGAGCAGGCGAGGGAGGGGACGGGGAGGCAGGAACCCCACAAGGGGAGCAAATGCTGTCCTCAGGAGCAATGGGTCACCTTGAGAGCCGGATACTGGGATAAATCCAGCATTCCCAGGTCTGCCACACCATGATTCCTGTCCCCCTGCTACCCCAAAGGGGCATTTCCCACCCCCAAACACCACAGCAATGCCCTCTGGGGTAACACACGCTCTTTATTAGCAGCAACGGACATCAACAAACCACAAACTCTCCAAAACCGTTTGCAGACAACTCCCCAAACTTCATGTAAAACGTGTGGCTACGTTTTACACCTTCAAGTGCAACAGAGAACAAGATAACCTGCCCTGCAGCTCCCAACGGGGTTGGAATCTCGTTTATTTCCCCCAAACTCCTCTGCTTCCTTTAAGGGCTCCATGAAACCCCAGGCTGAGATGGCCCCTTGCTAACAGCCCCTGAATATCCAGTGAGCTCTCCCAGAGTTTTCCAGTTGGCCTTGGAGAGCTCCCCAGCCTGCTCCAGAGGCTCAGGGAGAGCCCTGGACCTTGGATTTCCCCCTCAGACTAAAAGGGGGTGCAAATGTCCCGGGGTGCCCAACAGTGGGGTCCAGCAGCCCGGGAGAGCACCCAGCTCTCTCCAGGCTGGGGGTCCCTGCTCTGCCTCCAGGCTCAGCTGAAGGAGCAACGTCCCCTTCACAGCACAGCCCAGGAGAGCCCTGCACAGGCAGCAGGGGAGGGAGGGGACAGCAGGGGACAGCAGGGGACAGGAGCAGGGCTCCCTGTACCCAACCAGGCCCAGGCCGATGGCACCCGCAGGAGCAGCAAACAGGAAGGACAAGCTGGCACCAGCACCGCTGCTGGGAAGAGGAAGGGATGTCCCCAGGGATGTCCCCGGATCCTGCAGAGCCCAGGGCTGGAGGAGAGGGGCTCGGGAGCATCCCCACCTCAGCTGGCTGCAGGGATTCCTTTGGGATCTGCTTTCAGGAGCGGGGACACTTCGCTGCCCCCCCACTCCCTGCCAGCTCCTGCTGCCTCCGCTCCCTCCTGGCTGCACACCCAGCACAATCCTGCCTTTCTCCTCCCTCCGAGGGTCACACGGAGCAGGATGCCCCGAGCCTCAGCCCCTGAGCCCCCCGGCAAACCCCTGGCACAGCAGGACACCGGGAGGCCCCTTGGAGGCAGGGCTGGCTCCCAGGACTGTGGCTTTTTGCAGGGACAATGGCTCCTTCCAGAGCCATGAGCCCATCCAGGCCTCTGGAGGAAGGCAGGAGGATGGAGCAGGTCCATCCCTCTCCCCAGGGATGCACAACAGGAAGAGCAGGACAACATAGAAACAGTCCAAACCAGTGTTTCCCAAAAAAATATCTGCAGGTTCTGGCAGCTTGAACACTTCAGAGGTGAGCCCAGGAGAGGCTGCGATGGGATGGGATGGGATACCTGGCACTCCCAGCAGTATCCATCACCAGGGAAGGGCGACAGCAGGGCTGACCCAGCTCCACCTGCAAGGAGAAGAGGGGTCCCCACGTGAGCCATGTCCTGGGCACTTGGACCCCTCCACGGCCTCAGCCAGCTCAGTGTCCCACGCTGGCAGTGGCAGCACCAGGAGGTCTGGACTTCTGCCCTACTCCAAATTCCAGGAGCTACCTTGGCCAATTATCTCTGGGTGGAGTTCCCTGGGATCTGACTGCCCGAGACACCTGGCAGCTCCCTTGTTTGTAACCCACTGCCTCATGGCATGAGTGAGGGGACTCACATCCTTGTCCTCACCAGTGAGCAGCCTGAGTGTGTTCGTGGTCACAAAGAGGGAGCGATTTCTGAGAAAATCTCGAGAATCACCCACTTCCCAGAAATCTCCAGAGTATTCAGAAGCCCACCCATTATTCAGAGCTAAGATAACCAGGAGTGTCAGGCTCTGAGTGGAGGAATCAGGAATATTTCCAGAGTAAACCCCAGTGGGGATTAAATAGAGGGGACAGCAAATCCTTTGAGCCTCCAGAGTGGGGGAACACCCCAAGCTCTGCCACTTCTCCAGCTCACTCAGATCCCACCAAGGATAAATTTGGGCTTGTAGAGAGTAAATTTTGGCTGGGGCAAGGGGGCCACGCCAAGAGGGGGCTGGAGGCATCTTACCAGCAGTTGTCACGAGTCCTCCCTTCTCCGCCACCAGACGAAAATACCTGGGGACAAAGCAGCAGCATCAGAGAATCCCAGAACCGTTTGGGTTGGAGGGACCTTTAAAGCTCATCCAGTTCCAGCCCCTGCCATGGGCAGGAACACCTTCCACCAGCCCGGGCTGCTCAGAGCCCCACCATCATCATCATCAACAGAGGCCAGCATGACCTCCTCGGCCTGGGGACACCCTGCTGGAAACAGCAGCTGTGACACAGCCCAGCCCCTGCCCACGGGATGCCAGAGTGGGAGAGCCAGGTCCTGGCAGTGATGTGCCACATGGGACCCTCTCACCCACCTGCTGCGGCCACAGCACCTGCCATGGCACCCACCAGCCAGGAACAGGGCAAAGAGTCACCCCAGCAGCCACCTGCCCAGCCCAGCACCCACCTGCCCAGCCCAGCACCCACCTGCCAGCAAGCCGACGACAACACAGGCCAGGACCATGGGCAGCACCACGTCGGCAGAGTCTGCAAAGGGGAAAACCCAGAGCCTCTGCACCAGAGCGAATTCAGCCCAAATTTCACCCACCCACGCCCTCCCAGCAAACCTGCCTGCTCGGCACAGGCAGGGAGAGAGAATCCCTCTCCTGGGGCTGTCCCCCAGTTCTTCCCTGGGCACGGGGAAGGAATGCACTCACGGTGGACCTGGAGCAGGAAGGAGGTCTCGTTCTGGCTCACGGCGTTGCTCACCACGCACGTGTAGTAGCCGCTGTCGCTGATGGACACCCGCAGGATGCAGAGCGTGGTGTTCTCCACAAACTGGATGCGCTCACTTCCCAGGAGCAGCTCCCCATTCTTCTTCCACCAGTAGGCGTCTGCCGTCCCTTCCAGCACGCTGCAAACCAGTTTGGTGTTGCGTCCTGCCTTCACCAAGGAGCTGCCCACGATTTTTGGCTGGGACAGCGGCTCTGGGAGAGGCAGAGGCAGCGTCAGCGCTCAAACCCGCGGCGATCCAGGCTCCCCGCCGCGGAGGAGGGCTGGCCGTGGCACCACTCACCCACAACGTGCAGATGGAACCAGGCCGTGGCCTCGTCCTGGGCCCTGAGGCGGTAGAGGCGGCTGTCCCCGCGCTGCAGCACCACCCGCAGCGCCAGGCTGGATTCGTTGAAGCTGGCGCGGTTCTGGTAGAGCCGGGACATGTTGGGGGGGCGATGGAAGGCATAGCTGAGGATGACCCCCTCCTCCGAGCCCGCTCGGTACTCCCAGGCCACGGCCCTCCTGCCCCGCAGCGCGGGCGCCGTCAGCAGCACGGTGCAGCCCACGGCCGACACCAGGCTCCCCGCGGCCGGGCGCAGGTCGGCCAAGTAGCAGGGAGCGAGCGTGCGGGCTGGAAGAGAAAGCAGCAGTCACCCCACAGCCACAGGGACCCGCCTCATCCACCCGGGACGTGCTGCAGGGGCCCCTCCCGGCTCAGCTGCGGAGGGCATTATTTATAGAATCATGAATCATGGAAGGGTTTGGGTTGGAAGGGGCCTTAAAGATCACCCAGTTTCATGGGCAGGGACACGTTCCGCTCTCCCAGGCTGCTCCAAGCCCCAGTGTCCAGCCTGGCCTGGAACACTGTCAGGGATCCAGGGGCAGCCACAGCTTCTCTGGGCACCCTGTGCCAGGGCCTCACACCCTCACAGGGAAGAATTTCTCCCAGTATCCCACCTAACCCTGCCCTCTGGCAGTGGAAGCCATTCCCTGTGTCCTGTCCCTCCATGCCTTGTCCCCAGTCCCTCTCCAGCTCTCCTGGAGCCCCTTTAGGCCCTGGAAGGGGCTCTGAGCTCTCCCTGGAGCCTTCTCCTCTCTGAACACCCCCAGCTCTCCCAGCCCGGCTCCAGAGGGGCTCCAGGCCTCGGAGCAGCTCCGTGGCCTCCTCTGGGCTCTCTGCAGCAGCTCCACGTCCATTTCGTGCTGGGACCCCAGGGCTGGGGCAGCTCTGCAGGTGAGGCCCCACCTGAGGGGGCAGAGGGGCAGAATCCCCCCTCCCCAGCTCTGGGGCTGAAGCCGCGCTGGCCGGGCCGTGCTGAGCTTCTCACCCACCAACACCCCCGAACCCTCCCGCAGGGCCAGGGAAACGCTCCCTCCGGCTCTGGGGAGCACGGACGGGGCTGCGGCACCCCCGGGCACAGCCCCGCCGCGGGTCCCTGCCGGGAACACCGCCGAGAGCCGAGAAAAGCCGCAACTCCCTTCCCGACCTTCCCCTAAAAGCTTTTCTCCGGGATTGAGGCGTGCCCGAGCCTGGAGTCGCCTTCGCGTCTTAAACCAGGCGCCAGGAAAAGCTTCCCGAAGCCGGGAGCGGCTCCATGCGGCGGGGGGGTCCCGCCCGGCTCTCCCCCCGCGGCCCGACCCGGCCAAAGCTCCCCAGAACGGGCGGGGAGACCCTCGGGCAGCCCGGAACGGGAGCGGCCGGCTCCGACACCCCCGGCCCCGGGGCTGACACTCGCCTGTGACCCCCGGGGCGGCCGCCGCGCTGCCGGGGGCGAGCAGCAGGAGGAGGAGGAGGAGGAGGGGGACGGGGGACATCTGCGGGGCCGGTGCGGCGACAGCTCCGCCACGAGGCTCCGGCAGCTCCTTG